>JAOWBB010005458.1:0-31200 GCA_028565995.1 Ricinus marginatus | reverse complement strand
GGGCATTCGAGGAGAGTAATCCGCTGGAAATTGCACCAAATGCGACCGTTCGCTCCTCCGGGAGCCCTTTTCTTCAAATTCCCGGCAAATACCTTTTTTTTCTTCTTTTTCCTTTTCAATTACAAACCCGGAGAAATTCGTGCCGGAACCTTACCCCAAAAACGCGGTGCCTCTCATAAAATAATACCCCTTTATTGGATTGTAAAAATGAAAACTTTTCAAAAAAAAAAAAAAAAATTCCCTTCTCCCGGAGAAAGTTTATTTCCAAAATTAAAAAGAAAATTCCAGAATTTCCTATTTCCCGAAGATATTAGGAGAGAAACAAGTTTCATTCGGGATTTTGTAATTTTTTTTTTTCCCCTAAATAGAAAACTTTTCAACTGGGAAGAGAGAGAGAGAAAAAAAGTCATTTCCCTTATCTTGACGGTCACGTATCTTTCCTTCATCTCGGAAAAGCGGAAGTGCGTTCTGCATGCGCCTGCATGTGCGTGTGCGAGACGGCGTCACTTGTAGCATACTATCAATCAACGACAGCGAAAACGGCAGGAATTAGTCCTATTAAGAAGAAAGCAATTTTTCTTTTGTGACGGATAACATCTGTGTATTAAAGTAATGGAAATAAAAGGAAAATTAAAACTGACTTTTCCTTTTTTTTCCCCTCCCCCCCAACCCCCCAAACCCCCCCACATTCTCCTTCCACGTTTCCTTACGCTTTTCGTTATCAAACTCGCCCGATTCCATCTGTCTGAAAGTGTAGCGCCTTATGACAATCAGTCGTCTTCTCTCTTATTGGAAACAAGGCGATCAAAAAAAAAGTTGGTAAATGGAAAAAAGATAAAAGGAAGCTGAAGCGAAGGAGATAAAAATAAAAAGGGAAAAACTTTCGTTCGAATTGTTTTATTAAAAAAAAAAAAATAAAATAAAATAGTAATGATAATAATAAAAAGAGAGCAAAAGAGTGAGAAACAGAAAAGGACGGAGGATTGCGATCGTGTCAGGAGAACAGTCAATCGTGATCCCAAAGGAAAAATATTTCGGCAAAAATGAAGAGAAAAAAAAAATTTTTGGGGCGGCATCAAACGGGGGGAGGGGGATGAAAGGCGATGGAGAAAACGATGAAGGACTTTTTCTAATTTTAATTAAGATAATAATCTCTTCGGGTTAAAAAAAAAAAAATGGGCCCTTTTCGGGGCCCTCACCCACCCTCTCCCGCGACGGGGCCCGAACGAGAAAGCGATGTTAATTAATCCGATCGTGCTCGACAGATTAAGGAGGAACAGTCAAGACTTCCGGTTAATCTCCGTTTCAAAAATTGGCGCCAATGACGTGGCATTAATGTCAGGATAAATGATGTTATTATTGCTTCTCGTGGGGCGAGCGAGATAGCGTCGGCTCTGCCTCCCTTACTTTCAGCGATCGCGGAGGGAAACGACAGAGTCTGATTAACTCCCGCGGGGAAACCTTTCGACCGTCGGGGAAAGAAAGAGCAAATTGAATGAAGGCAGATAAATGGTTCTTCGCGAGCGGCAACTAAGGTTCCCGCAAGGGTAGATAACCGAAAACCCCACCCCCACCCTCTCGGGGTAGCTGCGGTGCTTTTTGGGTGGCGCGCACAAAAGAGATAAAGCCGGGGAGATGGATTCGGTTCCAAGAGCGGACGATCGTGGAAAAAGAAGAAGCGTGCGCGCTCCACGTCGGGCGATTGACAATTTTCGGCGGTCCGGAAATGCCGGAAACGAAAAAAGCGCAACTGAAACCGGAAGAGGGAACCCACCCCGGAATACCTGCGGTAAACTCTCCGTACGACGGCGAATAATGGAAATTAAGCCCGCTACTCTTCCAGCTACGTTTTCCGTCGTGGCAGCATCGCTGCGTGCAGAGCGAGCCGAGTTCAATCTTTCCGCAGTTTCTTCTTTTTTTTGCGCCTTCGACCGAGGTTCGGTCACCGACAAAACGTCGAACCGTCCTTTTTTTTTTTTTTTTCTACCTTTCCGACCGCGCTTCCTTAATCCGCTCCGGGATGCCTTTTCCAAAACGAACTACCCTCAAAATTTTTTTCACCCCTCAATCATTAATCAAACCCACTTCGACTTTAATCCTTCGGCTATAAAATACGAGCACAGACATGACCTCCTCTGACAAATCATCCCTTACGTCCGGGTGGCTTTCATTTGTAATACGAAAACGCGGGGGATTGCGCGAAGCGAGCGGGAAAGCTTCAGACGCGGCTGTGGCCCTATTGACCCGCTGCCTTCTCGATTTCCGGTTAGGTTGCTTTGATCGAATCGGGTTCTCGGCTTTCGCGCGGATCGCTTCCCCGGCGCCGACGGAGTCCGTCACTCTCCCTCAATTCACCGACTAACCGAAAAACGGGTTCGCGTTCGGATAACGCGAAAACGGGTTTCCCGCGAGTAAAATTTCCGCAGCGGGGCGAAGGAGGTTCCGTCACTTAACCTGGATCAGGCGTCGAGGAGCGGAAGGAAGAAAAAGAAAGCGTAACCCGTCGGGTAACTCTTGCGGAATCGCGGTTGGGTCTCACTGCAGAACGAGGTCGCTTTTTCCGCGGCGGACCTGGAAATTGCCGGCGTTCGGTTAACGGAAAAGAAAAGCCGCCAGGAGGAGAAAACCTCGCCGACGTCTCCGGCAGCAAAAATGCAAGTGGGTTTATCCAGGTTCCATTTTCGGGGACCGACCGGGGGAGCCGCCAACGTATGAAACGCACGGGGGGCCCTTTTCGGACGATAAATCATCTCGTCTCCCGGGCGATTCTTTCCTTCGGCCCCTTCCCGACCGGTCCTTTTTCCTCATTCCGCGTGAGTTTCTCACTTGGTACGTGGGCCACATTTTAAAGCCCAGCGGAATTCTCATTTATTTCCGGAAACAATGTAACTGCGGGAGTGGCATCCCCGACGGCCCGGTCCGCCGGTACCCCGAATCTCACCGCTATTCCCGCTTCTTGCTATCGAAAAATCGAAAACTATCGAAAACTCGCTCCGCGGATGATATGGCCGGTTGGTCGGCCCGCACGCCAGGCAGCCCGGTCGGTTTGATCGATCGCACCGATGCCGGCGATTCGTCTTCATCCGTTCCCGATGCCGGCGTCTCAAGCGTTTCGGGAAATTCCTCCGTCCGATCTTGGGGTACCCGAATCCGATCTCGTCCGCGATTCGGCGTCCTTCCCCCCGGGCGGACGGCTTCCGATCCGAGAAAACGCATCGTCCGACGGCTGCGTCGCCCCGCGGTCGAAAGCAAATCCGCGAGGTACGATCGACATTCCATTCCGATGCCCGAATTCCTACTTCTCGATCACCGCGCGACGATAAAGAGGTGCCTCGCGCTAATGACGGACCAAACAAGTTTAAATGACATCGAATGGCTTCGCCTCGGGACTGGCCCACCGACAATAATCAAATCGTAAATAAATGACGACGACGGAGATGATAATAAATGAATTTGGTACAACTGGTACCCCCACAATGACGAATGTACCATCTCAGGACCTTTTGAACCTATTGATACCGGATGAGTTTGAAAATATCCGGATAATAAGCCTAGAATGTGACAGTCGAGGAAAACGTTAAGTGGCGAAGAAGCAAGTCATCCATCTGGGATTATAAAAATCCGGCAGGTACGCTCGCGGTGATCAGCGCCCGCTCCCCTTCGCGGACACCGGCAGGCAACACCCTCTCCGTCCGTCAGCAATCGACTCCGAAGGGTGCCCCGAGCGAAATCCCGAAAATCGCGGTTTTCCCGCCTCTTTCGAATTTTCCCGCGGAAAGTCGGGTGAACCGGGTGTATCCCTCGCGTTTTAATCATACATATTTTTCGCTGCAGCAACTCCGGGCGGCAAATACTGGAAAGACAACAAAAAAAAAATAATAAAGTAAAAAGTCATTTCACGGTAGCAGACGCTTTAATGCCTTTGGAAGTGGTTTTTTTTTTTTTTTTTGTTGTTGTGGTACCCGTCGAACGTGACGCGTTTTTCCGGCAGCTTCGCTCCCGCCGGAATGTTTTCCGCTGGAAAACCGGGAAATTCGAACAGGTCGAAGGTACAATCCGCGGCGATGGCGTTCGGACGGAAAAATCTAAAAGCTAAAAATTTGTCAATGACGCTACAGCTCCAGGCATTTCTTTTTCCTGAACCTTTTTTTTTTTTTTTTTTTTTTTTTTTTCCTTAAACATCACATAACCCATTGTTCTGGACATTTAATGTTATAAAAATCTTTCATAACAATTCGTTACGAATATTAAGGAGTTTCGGATTAATTTTATGGATGGAAACACTTTCGGGGAACCATTTTTTTTTTTTCGCTCCTGTCCCCTTTGGAATTCCTTATTAATTAAACGCAGAACGCGGTTCGGGGGCTTTTGCCCCGACGAACGTGGCCGAGTGCCTCCCGTTCGTTTTAGGCGGGGGAACGTCGCAGGACCGAGGGATTTCCGCGACAAAGGCCGATGCCACGTTTCCTGACTTTCCCTCGCGCCCGCCGAGTTAATCGAACTTCGACGTTCATCGGAAGCCGTGGCAGAAGACAGAAACGCGATCAAACGGCACTTTCCCAGATGCTTGCGCCGCCATTAAATCCGACGCGCCTCTCACAACAAGGAAGGTATGGGAAAAGAACGCTGACATGAAAATAAATACGCGTACAAGGATTCGTTTTATAAAGGTATAGTTATAGGTATCGATACGAGGTACGAAAACCGAAACAGTAGCATTTAATTACATCAATTTATTATACTTCTTTTTTTTTTTTTTTTTTTTATCTCGTCTCGTCCCCTTTTCGGGTACTTAACTGGTACCTGATAAATTTCCAGGGTAAATACGTCGGGGCCCCAGAAAAACTTATTGCGCTCCCGGGGCATTTTACCGGAATCCGACGATCGTTCTGCCCCCCCACCCGTCGGAAGTGCTGTCGGGATGGGCCGTGGCGCCGTTCGAGGCACGACTGCGAGCAGCAGCCGTACCGAGCCTGCAGCGACGCTCCGCTGCGGCGATCGGCCATTAATTAGCAGCGAAAACGCCGATAATAATGATGATGATGACGAAGGAACAAATTTTTTAAACGGTCATTTGACATTGTTGAGTTCATCAAGAGCGCGATTGGTTACCATTTAACAGAACCATCTTCGTTTTTTTTTTTTTTTTCTTTTCCTTCTCCTCCTAATGATCCTGCATTCCAGCCATTGTAATTTATGAAGGATCCTGACATCTCGGGAAGGAAGAGAAACCGTTCGGGAACGACAATCGCCCGGCCACCCGGACCGGGCAGTCGCTCGGGATGACACTCCGGGGCGGAAAATTCAACCCGGAGGGATTTCCCGCGCCGGAAATCCTTCCCGGATCGATGAGGATCGGAAGCTTTAACAAGTTGATTGCCATGTCAAACGAACTGAAAGGATCCCGTATGGATAAGACAAATTATCCGCGTTTTTAATCATCTGCCCATAATCTCCCCCTGTCCACTCGAAACGGATTGAATGTCACTGGTCCATTGTTGCCCAGCATCCGGATCATTAATTTAAATCGAACTTCCTTTTCTCGCCTGACGCCTCCCTCGACCGCGCCAAAAACCCCGGACGAAAATATATTCCGAAGCGTCTATCCCGGATTTTTCCGCTCCGTCATTATCCTTTTTCCAAATCCGCAAAAAAAGGCTGATAAATTTTCACCTCCCCGAGACGCACCATCCGCGAGGACGGTCGCCTGATGGGATCTAAATATCCGTCGCCCGTAAACCTTTCCGCATCCCCCCCCCCGCGATTGCCTTTTCTCCGGAGGAAAACCCGCGCCGGAAAAACGTCGAAGTTCCGGTGCAATTGCCGGTTGGGCGAAGGATTTCCACCGCACGCAGTCGCTTATGTTTCGGAAAATTTCGAGTGGGGTAAAATTTGAAACCCGCTCTTAGGTTTTCCAGCGCGAACCGGTTTTTCCTTTGGGGGGGATGGGGGGGGGGGTCCGTAAACGACGGCAGAAAAACAACTGTAAAAATTATCTGTCCGATTAAGGGAAGCTGCGTCTGATCGTCCCGTTCGGTCGAAAATCCCGCCGCCGAGGCGGGAAACGAACAGCCACAAAACCTGCTGCTGACCCCCCCCCCCCGGGCAGGGCGACTGAATTCGAAGCTGACCGTGCGATTTTTGCCTTTCCGATCACTTCGAACGCGCCGGGGTGACAAACGGAGGAGGAGCGGCGCACGGAGAGATCCTTCCACGTCTTTCCCATGGTGTTCATGGTCGACTGGTCACCTTTGGGAATTGTAAACGTCCACCGCAGTTTGTTCAAAGGCCTCACAAAACATCAAACCCCGACAGCATAAGAACATAATTTACCTCGTGACCGGGGAAAGGAAACCGATTTAAGCACTTCCTTCCATATATCATAACGAAAGCGGACGGGTGCCTGAGCGGAGGGATGAAAAACGAACCCGAGCTATTGAAACACATGTTATTAAAAAATTTATTTGACGGATTTGTGATTTAGTATCCGTTCAAGGAGCAGCTACTTATAAAAGTCCCCAAATTAATCTTATTAATAATTTATAATGATTTATATGTAATCAATTAAAAGGGAACAGGTTAATGAAGATCGCTCATAATGTAAATAATAATCGTATACCTGAATACCTTAAAGTCAAATTTGACGGATAAATTGCCTTAATTCACCCAATCCCATTCCCTTTTTATATCGTATACATATACCAATAATTATAACTTGCCACAAGAAGTTGGATATAGAAAAAAAATTATTTTTTGGGAAAATTATCAAGCGGAAATTTCTATACTTTTTACTTGGTTATTAAACATAATTATCACTGGAACATGGGAGTGGAATGACTAAGGCGGAGAGACCGTGGCAGGAACGGGGACATTGATGGAATACACTGACGGGGCACCAGATCCGTCGAGGTGGGGGCGATCGAATCTCGCGATTAAATTACCGCATTTTCATACGGGCGAAATACGTCCGGACAATGTGATAAATAGCCCATCCGCCGCTTGACAAGCGGTGGGCGGCCGTTACCCGTATTCCGGGCCCGGATTAGGTGAAGTTGGCTGGAATCGCACGTTCAACAACCGGTTTAATTTTACAATTTATGCCTCTGGATCCTTCGAAGACACCCTTTTGCGAAAGCATCGACTTTTGGGGGGAAAAAAACCCCCCCCTCCCGCCCCGCGGGAACCCGTTCACGTCGAATCCCCCAAAAATTTTTGATGCTTTCGGGTGCTCCCGAAAGCACTGCTGCAGCCACCCGCGCCGCACCGCAAACGCAGCCCGCATCTTTTGCGTGGATACCCTCCATCTGCAGCAAATTCGAGTTTTTCAGCTTTGCGCACGTCTCCCCTATCGTTTTCCCTCGTCCGCAAAAAGATCATCGATAACGTTTTGTTGTGCATAGCTCGGGCCGCGCAAGGGCAGCGCGGAAAATCAAGTTAAAACCCAACAATTGCGCCCACAACGAATCGACGTAATTAATTAGGAAAAACTTCGGGAGAGAGACAATTCCGCCACCGCCCGCTCCGGCAGAGAAAGTGCCAACATCAACCGGAGGATTTTGGAATTCCAGAGCCGGGATCCGTCAGGCAGAGGGAAAAACGCCGCAAACGGGGATATTTATGAGGATTAGTACGAGCAGGCCCTCGAACACGAACGTACGTGATGAGGAGGCGTTGACGCAGCCATTTTCGTTACAGGTTTTAAACCACAAATAAGAATTTTCGGATAACAATCAAAATTCGTACATTACACATTAAATGTTGGTTTTTATATTCCTGTCACTCGTCCCCCTTTGATTGCCGTTCACGCTACGCCGGGATTCGACTTTGAAATCTGCCGAAGAGGCAAAACTCCGCTTTGGGCGAAGGAAACATTAAAGACGGTGGACCGGGAGGGAAGAAAAGGTCCGTCAGGAAGGCTCCATTAAAAATAAAGTTTCGTGTTTTTCGGTGCACCGGCGAGGATCCTAATTAAAATTGCTTCCTTTAAGGGCAGCGTCTTATGAATGCTTCGCGTTAATTGGGTCCTGCTCAAAGGAAAGGCAGCAGCAGTTTTCGAGGCCCGGGGCCCCGGAGCTTCCTTCCGCTTCCAGGGGCGGGGTGAAATCAAAGAGGAAACGCGAGGAATTTCCAACGGATAACTCGTTAATCAATTCATCAACATCCTGGAACTATTCACTTAAGGAAAGGGAAGAAGATATACGATTCAGACAATTTACCCCGGTTACGCGAAAATACACTCCTCCGCTAAGATATATATACATGTGCATGTAAATCGCCGATGCTGTCGACAAGGTAACGCGGATAAATGTCGCGAGAGCATCAAAAATGTAATTTCGAGGGATGCACAGGCATAACCTAAGAAAAACACCTCTCGGTGCTGGAATAGCGGCGTCTTCACGCGCGGGGAAACAAGAGGAAACTTTGCCGGGCGAGAGAAATAAGGAAGAAAAAAAAAAATTGCGCAAATATCTGAAACAGCGAAAAATAAATCGCAAAATCAAAAATGGGGAAAAAAATTTGTTTGCCCCGAGATGGCAACTGAAGTCGGAATTCGGATCCCGTATCGAAAATATCCGGAGAGCTGCGGTTTGGAAAGCAAATCGACGTGGAAGCAGAGGCGGGAAGAGCGACATCAGGCCGGAAGACGAGAGAAAAAAAAAATGAGCGCAAGGAAAGCAAAAGCCGCGGCTTTGAGCAAAGATGAATTATTTTTCTTTATTCCCATACCAATTTCATTTGGATCCTTTCCTTCTTTCCTCGGACCGAGAGCTGCCTTATTTAATTTCGAAATTCCGCCCCGGCAGGTTTCCCGTCTACTGAACCGCCTTTTCGGATTTTCCTCACGCTGAGTAACATCCAAAAATCCCGACGCACGACCGCAACCAGAAACGCGCACGTCCCCTCCCTTAGCGGCGAAGAAAATGCGAACGACAGAAAAGCCTGTCGAAAATGACGCGCATTTTCCAATCTCACCGGGGGCACCTTCAAGGCGGAAAAGCTTCCACACCCTTCCCGAAAACGTAAAATCCTCCTTGGTTCTTTTAACCCGGAGCCTTTTTGAGAGTCCCAAAGCGAAATCCTTCGCGACACCCCGAAGCAGCTAATGAAAAACAGTAAAAATTGAATTTATTTCAATCGGCGGAGCCAAAAATCGAATGAGAGTTAATTTCCGGTTAGGATTTTACAGCAGCGCAGCTCTCTTCCGCTTTCCCGCCAAGGCAAAAAAATATCCGCCGCAGGGGGAAACATGTTTAGTATAATCGCAATTTAGAAGGCGACGAGCAGTCTTTCGAAAAATTTCCGATGTCGGATTCCGCCCTCTTTCTCGGTTTAAACCTTAACTTCCGCCCCCGGGGGATCGGACTCCGATTTAAGGCACGGTAAAAAAAAAAATGGAGAAGCGAAACGTTCATTCAATTAATGTGAGCACGGGGATCGAATTCCTCGGGATTCCGGAGAAGGTTCCGACGCGGGCTCCGAGAACACGTGGAAGCAGAGGATACCGTTTCGGGAGCGTCAGTGGATCTCTCCTAACCCGATTTCCGCTTTCAACTCGCTCCGTCGTCGTTCGCTTCGCGCATTCCCCGGCCGCGCTCTCTCCGCAAAACGATTCGGAAAGCGTTTTGGGTTTTCGGGTTTTCCACGATCTTCCGGCCATCGACATTCGCGATTTCGAGGGAGAGCAACTCGCCGCGGAAAACGGAAAAACGGAGAAGGAGGGAGCGGATGCGCAAAAAGAACGCGCCCGCTGCAGAGGCGTCCGACGAGCAGATCCGACCCGGGAGATCACGCTGTAGCGGACGACAACGGAAGAGCAGGGGGGTTGCACATCCTGTATTTGTTGGTGCAGAACCTAAAAGACAAACAGCCCGTTAAAAAATACTTATCAGAACAGCATTAATTGATACAAAATTGCTTTCTCAGCAAAGTCGGCACTCCAAGCAGATTTTTTCGCGCCGGGAGAAAAGATCCACGTTCGGATGGTGCAGACGAACGGAAACATTAGGTTTCAAATAAAAGCGGACGAAATCGCATGCGACAGAAAGGGGAGCAGAGACGAAAGGGAAGCTTCCCTGCCGGGAGGGGTGGATGCGAGAGGGATGCAGGGGCGATTATGCCCGACGACGAAACAGAGCGAGACTCCCATATCCACGCCCAAATCACGGTTCAAAAAATACTCTTCTCTTATCCGATAATTTGTCGAAAATGGGCACTTGTCTTGTAAATATTCCACTAACAAGATAGTTTCATGTTGCTCGAACGGAGTTTGGCGAAACCGGCCAAAATGAGACGGTGCCCCGCGTGGGTTTGACCGTGGCGAAGCCGAGGGCCGAAGGAAGAGGTACAAAAAAAGCAGTGAGAACGTGTAATAAGAGTGGAAAGGAACGGTTGAGCCGAACCTGAACCTTGTTTAACTCGGGCAGGTTGAATATGGAGCCATCAGGTATAATCAAACCCGGGTCAGAGGTTATTTTCACAGTTTCACGCCAGGATAATGCGTAGAAGATTTTATCTCCATTTGTTATACACAAACGAGAGCGGGAGAGACGGAGGAGAGCAAAAAAAAAAAAAAAATGATCAAATATTTTATTGCCGAATATATTTATGTATCGCATACGTGTATAAGGGAATATTAATTGGCCGAATGCACTTTAATGAGGTAATAGACGTACCGTGTAAATGCAGCTCCGCGCTCTCTTCGAGGGACAACACACATCGAAGCACCGGGGAATAACACCGCAGCGGTGTGGGTCGTGTAATATCGTAAGGATTTCATTTATCACGGAACTCGAATCGGAGGAAGTGGAAACGGCTGCGGTAAACGTCAAAACTGGAAAAAAGGAACGACGTTTTTCCAAACGCCGCTTACCCCCGGAATACGTGCATTTCTTAAGGGGAGACCCAACGGAAAAGGTGCAGGTCTCACCCCCTGCGAACGGAGGGACGGATTAGAACCGCTACAAGATGGCAACCGTCAACTGGAATCGGCTAATCGGTTATTAAATGGCGGAAGTCAACAATTTACTCGTATAATAATTCAATTATTTGTTTACTTTATATTAAATTCCATCCCCTTCAGCGTAATCAACCCCTAATACCGCCATCCCTTTTCGCATCACCCGACAGCCGAAGAACGGCTTCGAGCCGTCTGTTAATCGTGGCTCGATCGCCGTCGAACGTTCATCGGGTGATCCACGCCCTGCAGCGACCGGAATCTGACGGTGCCTTTTCGCATTTCGGAGGCCCTTTCGCGGTCGGACGCCCTTGACCCGCAGGCACACAAAGAACCTGCCCGAAGCGAAAGTTTCCCTTTCTCGGCCAGAGCGTAAGCAAAAAAAAAAAAAAAAAAAAAAAAAAAAAAAAAAAAAGAAAAAGCCAATAAAGTTTTACGGCCCGGAAATAATAACTATAAATAAGAAAAAAAAAAAAATAAGGTACGGTCCTGGCGTGCCTGGTAATAGGGGCTTCGTTAAAAACGTTCCCGTAAACATACCCACTAACCCAAAAACCGGTCGTTTAAAAAAAAAAAAAAAAAATGTCATAAATAACGCACTGAAGTTTCTTTTATACGAAAACTGAAAGTTTTCCCCTTTGACAAGGGCAATCGCCATATCCATCATGCACGCCCTTGAAGCAGTAGATAAAAACATCGAAAAATCTGCTGCCACTTGCGCGATTTGATCGCGAAAAGAAAGAGCGGAAAAATTTTCGAAGGGTTGGGGGAAGGGGGTGGATGAAAAAGAGAAATAGTTTTTTTTTTTTTTGATTATTTCAGAAAGACATAAATCCATCCGTCCGTCCCGGGTAAAAATTGCATTTGAGGAGGTTCGCCTGGAAAAAGGAATTTCCCGTCGCGTCACCCTCCACCCCGGAGCAGATCAAACAAAGGAGAAATTCCTTTGGGAAACGGGTTCCATTACGGTGAAAAGGTCCGCTCGGTCAAACGCCAAAAAGGTTCGCTCGTTTGCGCCGCCAGATCCAAAGCGTTTTCGCCGTTATCCGTTTCCCGGCACGCATCCCATTTTTCCTTTTTTTTTTTTTTTTTTGGCGAAAATTAAGGCTTTCCGAGCACGAGCGCGCTTAGGTCGACGTGGCAGAAGATCGAAATTTTACCCCGGATTTTTCGCCCGGGACTCCGAGGGGTGCGGTACCGATAAAGCGGAAATTCCGTTTTTTTGTATCGGAAATGCCCCGGAAACCATCCCCCCGGGGGAAGAACAAAGAAGCTAATTATCGTGACTGAAAATATCTTTTCCAGAATCAGCCCCGAAATCCGTCTCATCCACCCCGATCAAAACAACAAAGTAAAATTTAATTTTTCTCCCATAATGAGAAAAATAATGTTGCGGAGAAAGAATCTCTCTCTCTCTCTCTCTCTCTCTCTGTCTCTCTCTCTCTCTCTCTTCCCTCGTTGAGGGCCCCGGAAAAAGGAAAAAAAAATTTCCCCCCCCCCTCGTCTTAATTTCATCACCGTTCATCACCATAAGGAACGATTGGCGAAATCCACGTCAGCTTTTCCGAGGGGAAAAAAATTCCCCGGGCGAAGGGGAAATTCGTCGTGCCGGGCGGCAAAGGAAAGCCCGAAAAATCGACGGTCCGACCGAGAAATGAATGAAAAGAGATGAGGAGATTAATTTAATGAAAAGAATTATAAATTCATTGAAATCAACTCGGAGGCCATATTTTAAAGAGTTAACTAGATGCCTGCAAGATATTTTAATAATAATCATTGAAGAAGGTATATCAGCACCTGTCCACGTTTAATTATCACTTTCCATTAATTGGGGCTGGAGCTGGAGCGCCAGCAGACCCGAATCGACCAATTCGGTCGGAAGACCCATCGCACCCTGGTAATGGACATGGTTTTGTCCTCGATCGACCGGCATCAAAAAAAAAAAAAAAACAGGTTTCTCGTTCGTACGGAAATATACACATTTAAACCGCGATATAAATACAATACCATGAGAAGTTCCCGGGTGTACCTGAACACGCGAACGGAGGAAATCCAATTCCGCTCTTCCTGCCGGCAAATCGACCCGGTGCCCGGATTCGAATCCGTCCGCGTTGGAATTCCCGAAAGCGAAAAGCGGGTTCGGGGCGCGTTCGGAAAGCATCGAAGACGTCCGGAGGAGATTAAATCGCCGATCTGCGACAATCGGAGCAGGCACGCCAGGAAGAAGGGGACGACTGCGCGCGATCTCGGAGGCCTCTCGCGCGCGGGCAAAGCGTCAAGCCGCCGTAAAGAGGATCGGACGGGGAAAACGGCCAATCAGCAGCGTTCAATGGAATGCGCGGCTCGGCGACGGAAGGGCACTTCGACCGGCACAAAAGATTAATCCCATAGGTTCGGGCATTGTTTAAAAAAACCGAGAGGAGCGACATCAGTGACAGGAAGGTACATGCGCAGACAAAGGCGAATTCTTCACGTTCTGTGGGGGTTTTTTTTTCTTTTTCTTTTATTTGACGTCCTGCACCGTTAAAAAGACAATTTTCTGCGACCCAAAAAAGGCTCTCCAAACAATTCCGTAAAGAATTGAATTAAAATCGTATAACCAAAGGTTGAGTGACAAGCAGGGGACCCTTACAATGGCGGGATTTTTTTTTTCTCTTTTCTTCGGTACCTGAAAACAGCAATGCCTCCTAATTATTTAATAATAAAAAAAAAAAAGCTTTTACCTGCTTCGAGTAAAAGGTAAATAACAAACTGGAAAAATGGGCCCAGGACCGTGGTCTAACCTGCACTGGCGAGCGAGACGCCGACACGACTTCCTTTCGGGACGTTTCCCCTTCCGGTTACCTCCCCAAACCTAACCTCAAGAGGTGAAACCCCCGCCACCCCGTGAGAGAGGCAGGCTTTGCGTTCCTAATCTCGCAGCTCACTCCTTCGACAGGTTTTCGGTCGGAGATCGCTCGCCTCGCGGATTAAACTCGGACGAGCTTGGGACGGATCCCGGAGGGCAGGGTGGCGCGAACGGAAGCCGGAAAAACTTCCCGCGTCCCACGGGAAAATCGCTGTCGGTTCAATTTCCCGTCTCAAGACGCAATCCCCGCGATAATCCTCGAGTGCGGTGCCGGTCCGACGCGCGACCGCTCAGAGATTGCCGCAAATCTCGGACCCAAGTAATCCAATCGAACTTGTCGACAACTTGAACAAGGACCGGGGCACATCCGTTAAAACCACAAAAGAAGAAGAGAATGAATCAATTTGCAGGTATAAGGTGGTAACTGTTTTCGTACCTCGAAATAAGTGACAATGGAAATCGCACCTGGATGCAGGAAAGCGGTTACAATGAGCCTCTCTTTATGGGAAGGCCCGAGGGGGTAACAATAACCTCAAAAAGGTTGCTGGAAGCAATAGCGAGTAGTTATAATGGGATTTTTTGAGCTCCGATGGGGTGCGAGCCACCCCACTCCGCACGACAAAAGGCCGAAGAAGAATTGAAAGATTAGACCCTAATTTTACAACGTTTCCGATGACTGTCACATCTTACGCATTTGCTTTACATGATTACGCATAAATTAATGTCACTACCCATCAAGGGGCGCACAAAAATCTCCACCCCGAAACCCCGGGTGGAGAGTCCGCGCGGCCTCCCATTAGGTAACAAGACACCGATTTTGCAGACAATAAGGGATGGATTGGCTTCCTCCGGCTCCAGCCCATTACCGACAAAGCAGGAGGATGCCGAGCGAGGGAGTTCCAGGCGCTTAATGGAGGCCGGAACCGAAGAATAGATTTAATTCCCTTCGCATCGAAGGGTTGTTTTTTTCGACCCTATTTTTCTTTCCTTTCTCCAGATTTCTCGTCGGAGTTTCTGCCGATGGTGAAAAATTAAAATTCGCGTCCCATCGGGAATTCGGTCCGGTCCCCCGGGGCGCACCTCGGAAGTGTGCAAGACGTGACGGAAAGGAAGCGGCAAACACAATGGGAGAGTCAAAAAATTCTTCCAAAAATATTTTTCTCCCTTTTATCCCGTTGTCAAATTACACGCTGTCAATGTCGATTTCCAGTTAGGCGCGAGCGCACTTCCTTCCAATTGAATTTGGCGTTAACCATCGCTTTTTTGGGACCGGAAAATTTTTCACTTTTTCATCCCCTGAGGTAAAAAAAAAGGGGGGGAGGGTAAAATTTTTTCCCCCCTCAATCCCGGTTAACTTCTTCGGCCGGAACCCGCGATCGCGACTTCCGATTCGTCGACCCGGCGGAAGACGGAAAAAAAACGGGGGGAGGGGAAGGAGACACAAAATGGCGGGCGCGATTTACGAGATCGTTCCGGGACTGGAATCCGACGCCCGAACCCGCTTGGAGGATTTCCGTCCAACGTCTCCGGTGACGTTCCAGAAAATTATTCCGGGTGCACAGGTTCCTTTTCAAGGTCACAGGTTTCCTCCTCCCCACCTCGAAACGACGTACCTTAAAGTACTTACAAATTAATGAGAATCAAATCTTGTTAACATTTTTTTCTCCTTAGCATTAAGGCCCCTGGGAGAAAAACAGGTTTAATGTAACGATCGCCGATCCTTAATCCTCGTCGTTGTTTATTTTTATTATTATTATTATTATTAGTTTTCCGCCGGTTTACGACGCCTTCCCGCCCCTCGTCGGGAGAGCGGAAAAGTTGCGCTCGTGCAGGGACCCCACAAAGACGACGTCCACGCGGCGCGAGGCGCCCGCAACCTCGGACGGAAGCGATTCCGGGCAGGGCGTCGACGCCACCCGGTGCCTCACCCGCCGAACAAACGGGCAAACCGTGAAAATGAAAAAAAAAAAATTCGACTCCGACCGATCGGGGACGATCGAAGCTGACGTGGCGACAGTCGCCGCGCCGACCGTCACCGTTCGCTCATCCGGAAGATCATCTGCACCAGAATCGGCTACTGCGTCCACGTCCGCATCCGGCGCTTCCGCGTAAATGCCTCCCAAACCAGTTTTTACGCGATCCGCGTCGCGATCGATTATCATTAAGGCCGAATGCCTCGCTTCGCGAGCGCGGGGAAAGGAGGAGAGAGATGAGGCGGTACCTCGGAGCGGGGTCCGAGATGAGAGAGCGCAGCATCCGAGCTGAACCGAACCCGAAACGTGGAAGGAGAAAGAGAGAAAAACGAGGAAAGGCAGTCGACTTCCGTTTGAATCACCCTTCACGCATGCACGCATATGCGATGCTGATTTAATATTCATAATTGTACACCAAACTTAGTCGCAAACGCAACAAAAAAGTTAATAACATTAATAAATTATTAACGTCAAAAAAAAAAAAAAAAATAATTGATTAAAATTTAAATATAAATTTTTTTTTTTTATCTTTTCATAGGGAAACGACAAATTATTTAAGAAAAAATTTTATGTTTCCTTCCTTTAATATCATTCCCGCGTAAAGATACATATTTTTGTCTGCGCAGAGAGATGGGACCCGCGTAATTTTCCGATGGAACCTTTCCCGGAAAATCCAAAGGTTAGCGAGCTGGCTGTTTCTCACCCTTCCCCCCCCCGCCCAAAAAAAAAAAATAAATTTTTACTTTCCCCGGGTATCGCATCTTGGAAATGAAACTGGCTTCACCCCTGCCGGAATCATCCCTCGCGAGAGAGTCTCCTCAATTAAAAACTTTTAATTTAAATATATATATCCGCGAGCTGAAAAGAAAGGGGGGCGGGGACGGGAAAAAAAAAAAAAGGCGCCAAATTCAATCCGGGAAGAGGCGAATCGTGATTCTCCTTCCGGCGCCCTGGATCTTCCGGATTCGAGCGGGCCCACGGGCCCAGAAGAAGAGGAAATCAGGGAGAGGAGAACGCGAAAATGAAGTTTAAAAAAAAAAAAAAAAAAAATGAGAAAGAGAAACCAGTCGTCGATAATTGGGTAATAACATAAAATTAAATAAAATCGGATAGGAAATTGCCCGTTTGAACATGTTTAACCCTTTTGTTTCATTAAAAAAGAAGAAGGAGAAGAAGAAAAAAAGAACGAGTAAAGCTCACGACTTATCCTTTTTATTTCGGGAATGTTGGCAATAAACAAAGGTAACTAACCCGAAGCCTTCCTATTTCACCTCGGACAGCATAATTGCCCGATTCAAACAACCGTTTAACCCCCCGCCCCCCCCCTCCCCCGCTTATTATTCAATCGACCCGTCGGTCCGAAGGCGGTGCGACCAACTTTCCGGGGTGAAAAATTTTTCACTTTTACCCCCCTCCCCTCCTCCCCCGGGAAAGTTTTTCCGACTCGACGCGGGCCCTCGAACGGTGACGCTGCTCCGGACGTAATTGGCAGGGTTCCGGTGCGGAGGATGACCGAAATCACCCCCAAGAGGGGGTGGAAGGGTGGAAAGACCACGAGGGAATCCTCCATCAATTTAATTTTTTCACTCTCAAAAGAAAATAAGTAATTGTTATACATTCACAGGATGACAGATAGTAATTTGTCCCTAACGAAAGAAGGAAAAAAAAAAAAAAAAATATTTTTCTCTTAACCATAATCATTATAGTTATTATTATTATCATCGCCCGACGCCGCCTTTGTCAGGGTGATTTGTCAATTATTTCAAGTGACAATTGACAAAAAAAAAAAAAAAAAAAAGGTACGAAGATGCATCTTCCTAATGGACGGACACCGGTGGCGAAAACGGAGAACGGGGCGACGATCACCGGAAAGAGGTGGAAAGCGGAAACCTCAGAAACCTTCGCTTTTCCGGGCGGAAAAAAAAAAAAAAGCATTTCCCGAAGCTCCTGCAGCCGCCCGCCGATGCGCGACCGACGGAGACCCGGCAGCAGCGGGGACTTCGAGAGGAAGGAAACCGACAAAAAAAAAAAAAAAAAAAAAAAAAATTATTTTTCGTGTCAGGTTCCGCATCGAAACGTGGGATTCGAGGTATAATTTCACGGTAGGGCCAACAGTAGTGCACCATCATTCGAGTCTCAGGTCGAGCTGATTCATCGTGGCGGGATCTTTCGGTTTTTCCGCTCCCGCTCGCGGGTCGAATCGTTCCTCCGGACACGATCGGGTTGCCGCGGTTGAAATGCCACACCGATTTCCGATTTCCGTAAAAGTCCAAAGCCTCTGAAAGATCCGTTGCGTCGAGACCGACGCCGCGCTAACTAATCAAATATATGAACAGGGTGGTTCCGAAGTCTCGTCTGATTTATATCTCATTAACATAATCATTATGATTCCCTCTTCTTTGTTCCCGCGTGGAAAATTAATTTTCCTTCCATTCTTTTTATTTACGACCACAAAATCGAAACAAACACCTCAGGTACGTATTAAGAACGTGCTGCAGCGTCCCGAAAGGCGACATCCGCGGCGAAAAGGGCTCCGACGACGATTCCAAATGTTTATCAACGCGTTTCATCCCCCGCCCCGATGTGCTCGCGCTTTATTTATGTATCCACTTGCTTATTTATACAGAAAACCAGGAATCCGGGTTAACGCGAATTTATTGCCGAGCCGCACCCGTTCCCGACTCTTCCCTTCGCCGTTTTGCATTCCGCGTTTGCCGTTCCAGCTTTGCGTTTCCGAGATGTCAAACCCATCCGAAAGCTTCAATCCGATAAAAGGAAGACTCCGCGCGATCTTAACGCGGCCGAGGGTGGAACCGGGCAAAATGCAGAGAATGGAAAAGGCAAAACCGGAAATTAACTTTTGTCTCCCTCCGGCGCAGAGGGGGATGCGACGCATCTGCATTTCGCTCCTCGTCGCCCGCGCCCCATCCCCGGTCCGCTTTCGGAGTGGCCAACCGCGCGGCGGCAATTCGGAAATCGGAAATCCAATTCCGTTCGAATGAAGGAAGGCATAGGAAATTGGCAAACAATGAGGAGGCGTTCACGATTTGACGGACGTGGATTGAGGAAAACCAACAAACCATGGGGGCACCGCGGAGAATGAAATGTTTTTGTATCCATTGTTGAAAAAATGACACGCGTTTTTTTTTTTTTCTTGGCTTTTCTTTCGGGCCCTCTTACCCTGCACTCCGTCGAGTAGGCGTGATCGACGTGGCAGACGCGACGGGTCAGGTACCCGAAAACCGCAAGGAGTACTCGTCAAAAATTTATTTTCGAAAAAAAAAAAAAAAAAAGAGCAGCTGAAAATCGACCGACGCCTCGTTCGGCAGGAGCGGATTCCGGTCAGGAAAAAAAAAAAAAATATAATTTGAAACCCGGTTGCGGTCCTGAGCGCGATCGAAAAACACCTACCTAATCTCGTTAATTAAGGCACGGCTACGAAGACTTCGGCCGAACGGCACTGCGAGGGGTGTTCAAACGCTCCGAAAACCAGGTTTCTGGTGGCACTTCGCCTCCGAACGGACGGCAACGCGACGTGAAACCGGAGCCGTTCCGTTGCGGACCACTCGGGGTCAGGGCATCGGTTCTCATGATCGCTCCGATCTGCACGTTCGCCTCGGAGGATCGGGTGAACCGGCGGAAGGAACGGATCGAAATGCCGAGAACGGCCGCCGCAGACTTCAAACCCGTGGATCGGGAAACCGAAATTGTTGAAGACCCCGGCGGACAGACTCAGGTAACGAGAAAATTCACCAATCATTGAGAATCAGAGAAGTGCACACCCCTTATCATCCCTTAAAAAAAGAAAACAATCCAAAGCTTGTTACCCGTCCTCGAATTCTACATTAAATCAACAGGTTTTAATATTATTGACATCGGAAGGGGGTTAATATTTTTTTTTTAAAAAAAAAGTCTCTCCAGATCGAATCCCGAAGGGATTTCAACCCCCTGGATAAAAATAATAAGGGTTGCAATTAACTGAACTGACATAAATGCCTTCACGGGTTTTTGAGCGTTTAATGAATCTTCTAGCGAAGGGCAATTACTACGAACAAGATTTATTTTAAAAAAATTAAAAATACCGCCATTTTGAATTCTTCTGACACGATGAATTATTGTTCCTCGACATGGAAAACTCGTCTCCTTCATTCCGTTTTGCTTCGCGGTCACGTCCCAGTCTCTTTCGTCCGTCCCAGAAAACGTCTCGCACTGCCTTTTCCGTCAGGATTTCCGCGCAAAACCGAGGTTTTCGGGCGTTGACTTCTTTTCTGCGGGGAGCGTCGTCGGATCGGCCGTCAATTAGCAGATTTTTCCCCAAAAGCGAAGAATTTATTTATCACCCGGAACTCATCCGCCTCCCTCCCTCGGACCCGGTTTTGCAGCCGGAAAAAACAAACAGCATCGTGCCCCTACGAAGACGGGGAACCACCCACCCTCAACCTCGTTACGACGGGGATGGCACTGGCAAAAGCCATAAATCAAAGGCGAAGGCATTCATTAACCGAATCGGCGTCGTTTCGGGCGTTCGGAGAGAAAAAAGGGCCCCTATCAAGTTACTTTAGTTTTCCACCTCGTCCTTAAGGGCTGTCCAACGTAAATTTTTAAGGGATGATCCGGCGGTCTAGCCCCCTCATTATCCAAATGGAAATGATAATTAAAAAAAGGTTTTTATTTTTTTTTTTTTCCCTCTTTCCTTAATTTTATTTTTTTAAACAAACAAAATATTTTCGGGGACGCGTTTGGCGCCACATGGTAAGGGGAGGAATTTTCAACCCTCGAAAGAGCCCTCACAATACAACATTCATAATTTACCCGCTCGGATCGACTTTCGAGTGGCGTTGGGTACCTGCCGCGTTTTCGTACCTTTTTCTCGTTCCCCGAACGTTTTCGGATGCGGAAGCGAACCATAGGTGAATCAATGCGGAAACCGATAACTGCAAAAACCGGCATCCGACGAACGTGAAATGTTAACAAGTTTCCGAGGGAGTTTAACCGAACTGCAGCACGGGTGCCCGAGAACGATTTTTTAATCGTCAGGCGATGCCCGCAAAAATCCGACAGCGTTAGACGGCCAAAAACTTGAGTCTCCCCAAGGGGTGCTCCGAGGATTTGCCCCGGCGGTATAAGCCCGGAGAGGTTCTCTCCAGATTTGTGAACCTTCCGGTTGCTGCCGGCACTTGCAGGATCCGAGAGCTGAGACGGCAAAAAAAAAAAAAAAAAAAAAATTAATCCCATGATCGAATTTCAATTTTCGACGTTAGTCATGAAAATTCTGCTGGAAACGGGGAAAACCTTTGTTCCGAAAGAAATAAAACCTTTCCGGAGAAGGTTTTTGTGAGGCGAAAAAAAAAAAATAATAATAATAATAATAATAATAACCGAAGACAAATCTCTCGTCTTCACGGATCGCTAAATTTAAGATCTCGCTGAGATGGCGGCGGTCCAGTTTTCAGGGCCCCATTTCCACTTAATAAACACACAAAAGAAAAATCTGCCGCTTGTCAAAAAATTTTTATGAATCAATTTGGATATTAATTTCGGTGCCCGGGCAATACTTCTTCGCCCTTTTTTTCCTGCGTTTCTTTCATCATATTTTTTTTTTTTTGGAGCCTTCCGGCTTCGATTGTTCCCCGCGCGGGCCCGCCAAAGTGCGATGGGAACTCGATAAACGAGAAATAACAACTTACCGAAATGCCTGCGAGAATCCACGGTTCGGCATTCCCGCCCGTGCCATCGACGCCCCTTCACCGCGGTGGGGACCGCGGCCCGGTTCCGGCACTTCGCGAGTGTCCCTCCAGTCGGGGAAGGGGGTTCCCGCGAGACGTCGCGACTCCAGAGCACCTTTTCACGAGGATCGAGGCGGACCCGTGAAGGAACCGTGACGAACGGACGCATTAGGTTAGATTTATGGGTGATAAATTCAGATTATACGAAAACTCGTTTGATCGTATAACTTTCCACCACGAGAGCAACGCCATAACATTAGGTGATCCATCATTCGGTCAAGAAGGCGGTGGGAGACGCGAAGAGCGCTGCCGGCCATTCGGGACGCGAGGGCCCCCTGCTTTCGAAAATGATTCCCGGGTTGGGCGACGGTCATGCGCGCCGGGGCTTAAGCGATCGTGCGATTATCCGGACAGACAGCGACAGAACGGGCGATTTCGTCTCGGGGCACCCTTTTGCCAAACGCACCAGAGGGAGCACTCGAATCGAAGTTTGACTTGTCGCGGGGCCCAACAGATTTCCTTTGGCACATTCCGAGCGGGCCTTCTCCGCAGGGCAAAACAACCGGCAACAAAGGAGCGGGCCGTTGTTCGCAGTTTGTAACACCATTATCAAAATCCAATTCCATCCCCTCTGGAGAACCCAATTTGAAAGGTATCAAATGTATTTATTCAGCTTGCATTCAAAGGTCGTCCAACCGTGATTGCCCTCGAATTTACGACCGAAAACCATGCTTCGCTTATGCCCCAAAAAAATTTCTACCCTCCGATTCAATAATCGAATAAGGGTAATTATTTTCCCGTACAAGAGGGTTGAGAAACACAAAAGAAAAAGAAGAAGAATAAGAAGGCCCCATTGGAAAACGATTAGACTTGCCGCGACTTCGATGCCACCGGCGAACCACCTCTGCTTCGCCCGAAGCAGAAGACCTCCTCCGTCAGCGAAATCATCAGACGGGGAGGCATCCGCGGGGCCCGAGCGGGGCGAAGTCCCGGGCAGATTCGCGAACCCCCCGACGGGTCGCAGTTCAATAACGAAATAATGGCGAGGACAATTGGATTTCGATTGAATGGAAGAGCCCCGGTCAAGGTTTTCATCTTTTCACCGGAGGTTTGACGTCTCAGTTTAGGGGGATGCCCCCGGAGAGGGACAAAACAACCCCCCGCTGAGCTCGACTACCACCGCTTCGGGCTTCCAAGGCCGGGAGCGAAAAACCCTCGACCGTCCGATCGGGCACCGGAGAAGGTTCCGTCGACGGAGGTGCGATGACTGATGAGCTGTAAAAAGCATTTATAAAACGGCGACCTTGTCGTTCGAACGCTGTAATAAAGAGCGTTGAAAATCGGTCACTTCTCCATACAATGGACACCGACTGGGGCCGTAAATTCACTTTCAGACAGTGAAATCGTAAGTAATGGCCTCGGCGATAGGAGCGAAGGTTTTGACATCTGCGGTTCACGCCCGGAAAGCGTGCCGAAGGAAAGCGGACTTCGCCATGCGGCCGGCGAATGCTGTCGCTGCTGGAATCAGCCTGGAAACCCAAACAGACGCGGCCTCTTCGTAAGTTCCTCTCCCGAGGAGCGATAAATCGAAAATAACGCATTAATTACGTATTAATGTGTAAATGTCTAATATTCATGTCTTCGCCTGATTTATTAATATATTTATTGATCTTTAAACGCTTTTAAACCAGTCGGGAACAGGAATCGACGTTTATTTTCCTCCCCCCCCGAATCGTTAATAATTATTAATAACAATTATTCATTCCCTTATTCGACCTGCACTCGGCAGGTACGAGCCCACCGAGGTTCTGCCTCGAGCCGGCAGCCGACCCGAGTCAGAATCCGGGAAATGGTTCTCCGGCAACGGTCGCCCAAAACCCGATTTGCACCTTTTTTGTGGTGATGTTTCAATTCGGGTCTGAATGGGGCCTCGTTAAACAATTTTTACATTTTTTACCCGGGCCCGAACGGCGTTTCCTTTCCCGTACCCCGGATTTTGCGCAGCCGGGTGCTCTCCTTCGTGAATGGTTCGAGCGCCTCAGCAGACAAGGAGGTTTTAACTGTTTGCAAAGGAAGACGTGGAAGCAGGGCCGCCGCGGCGCGTTTCGTCGTCGAACACCAAAAAAAAAAACCCACGGAGATGCGAGGGGAATTAGAAAATTTTCTTGCGTCGTGCATTTCGCCCGCCTCTCGCCGAATGCTTTTCTCTCGGGGGTGGAGGCTGGCGAAAAGGGAAAAGAAACGGAAAACCGAAATCGATGCGCGACCCTCTGCCGATTTCATCCGTGCAGCAGCAATCCTGCCCGCGGTCGCCAACCTTCGCGTTGGCCGACAGCTCACCCCATCGCTTCCGACCGGGATGCGATTAGCATATAATGAAACCATTACCCTCGGAACACACATCCTACGTATTATAATTATACTGTACATAATTCCCGTTACTCGGTAATCAATTAAACGTATAAACGTGTAATTAGCCTTCTGCATAATGCTTAATTAACGAACGGATTATTCTAAACGGGGATCGTCAGGTTTCAGGCACGGCAGCGCGGAGTTTATTCCGCATCGCGACTGTCGGCGATTACGCCAACCCCGACACGAACCTGGCAGCGGGGGATCGCGGTTCTTCACTGATTTCGGATCATGAACGGCAAGGAAAAGTGCAGGAATGCCCTTGGGTTTTCAAAATTCTCGAAAATTCTCGGCTGCCGGCTCCGACAGCGGTCACCTCTGGATGTTCGAACCTTCGAAGGGAGCAACCCCAACTGCTGCGCCCGAATTCTGAGCGGGTATCCCGGGACCGCATTTTCGAATTCCTTTTTTTTCCTTTATTTTAAAGCGTTTCACTCATCCACCCGCGGTGAATATTTAAACGTTCGGAATTTCACTTCTTCTGATCCGCGGCCATTAATCTTGCATCCTTCCCCGGTGGTTCTCTGTCTCGTTTTTTGATGGATTCCTCCATTGTTGTTGTTGTTGTTGTTGTTGTTGTTGTTGCGTCCCTTCACCCGTTTAAGCCTTTAATGGTTTAATCCGTAAAAAGGTTGAGTCATAACCGGGGGTATACATTTTAACGAATTCCATCGGAACGTAACATATTCCGCGATGCTGACTGCATTCGGAGCGGCTCGCAATCGCGGCCAAAATTTCCAGTTCCTCAATCCCATCGAGGGCTTTTTCTTTTTTCTTTTAAAATTGAAAATTCCAGTTGGGTGCAGCAGGAAAAAAGAAAAAAAAAAAGCATCGGCGATTCATCGCCGGGGAAAGAAGCAAAATTTTCATCGTTGAGGTTCGATTGACCCGCACGGGGAGGCATCCACCCTCTTGGGAGCAGTCGGACTCGTTTGACCATGGACTGAGCCCGAAGTCGTGCTCGCCGTGTGAAAGGGGTGAAAAAAAAAAGGAGAAGCAATAATCGCCGAAAGCCGATTAAGGATGAGAAAAATCTCTGATTTAGGGGCTGAAAAGAAGCCTCCGGACAATTTATGGCACCCCAGATTGCGGGGCAATTCATCTTGCCCGGGGTCATTTGCACTTGCCGTCGGTAGGGGGAGGAGCCTGAAGGCACAGCCCCCGGGCCCCCCAGCGAAAACGTTAACAAAGCAATATAAACCACAATGTATAAAATATAAATTTACGAGCGCGGTTTTTGCGAGGATTTCATCCCCCGCCGTAATTTAAGGGATGACGAGACGGTTCATGAATCATGCCATCGTTATAAAATGTCGCGAAGGGCTTCCAATTATCCGGAGTAGGTGGATAATGATCGATGGCTACAGGTACGGATTAGATATCGCATCGCAGTTGGGTAGCTCAGCGCTCGGATAAAATCAATTCAGAGGCGCGTTATTGATGGATGAGCTCGGGAAAGGGACAGCTTAACATTTCTTTTCTGACTTTTCCAGTAAAAACAACGAAGGAATTGTAAAAAGAGGCGGCCCAAGGGGGGGCAATGATGTATTGGACCGTCTGGGGTCCCGCCCCGGCAGGATTGTCAAATCCCGTGACACACACGAAATATATGGTCCGGCGCTCGGCGGGAGCACGAGTGGGGCATCAATTTCTTCATAATCGGAACGGGATCACCGTGCGCCACTCCTCAAACGACTGCCGTTGTCTCCTTACCTGAAAAAGTAAGAAAATGATTTAGCCGGAGATATCGAAAATATCCCAACCTCGATCCATTAACGGCCGCGCAACAATGGGATCGACAAGAAGAGGAGTGGTCGACGTGGCGGTAAGTGGGAACGTCAAAAGCCATTAAACCATCCTTTCATTCGAGATGCGTCCGCGAAAGGGGATAAAAAAAAAAAAAAAAGGAAAAAAGTGCGACAGCAGTCGCGGGACTGCCGGAACCCAACCGCAACGTAACTTTCAACCGGTGAAAATATACAGAAAAAAAAGCAGCCCATCAAAACCGAAATTAATTACAAAGCAAATATGGAATCCTTAAAAGAAAAAGAACAAAAACATTGTTTGCTCGGGTGTACCAGGTACAAGGATGAATAAGTTTGTACTCCACTCGAAAAATCCGAACTCTCTCTCCGCATTTTCAGGTATCCTCCTCCTTCCAGTTCTCCCGATAGTTGACGACTCCGGGTCGATTTTCCGGAAAAGCAAAAGCGGGAAAACCGATTCGTGGCCCGACCACTCGCGATCTCCTCCGGCAGCGCGGAGCATATGGCGCACAGCGAATTTTATCGTGGACACGCAAACCCTTCAACCTTTTCATGTTTCCGAGGCTCTCATTTTCCTGACACGCACGATACATCTGTCAAGACGTATCTTGAATATGCTGACATTATGAAACCGCAGCCATTGCGTTTTGTGTGTTTAAAACATCTATAATTAACGAGGTGTGCGTCGTACGGGGATGCGGACGGCCGAGGTTGGGAAAAATCGCAGGCCGACGGTTCGAACGGGGTGAGCCGTTCCGTTGCGGAAATCCCCCGGTTCCGAATCGGGGCAGGAACCGAAAGACGCTTCGCTGTCACACGAAAACCCATTTTCGATACCTGTAAAATCTTCCACTTCCACTTATCGCGGTAATTAAAAGGTACAAGAGCGTGAAACCAGCCCCTTAAAAAAAAAAAAAAAAAAAAAAAAAAAAAAAGAGTGCCTGAAAACCTGGCTGATATTCGCACTCTCTGCCGGCTGCGATGCAAACTAACCATTCTTCCACTTCTCCTGCAAGCATTCCTCTTCCTCTCCCGAAAACCAGGTACGGAAGCGTAAGAAGACGGTGCTCCCGAAGAGCTAACACCGCGAAGAGGGTCCTGCGTAAGAAGAGAAGGAGATGGCGCTTAAGAAGAACTGCGCGACGCGTCACGCAGACGGCGCAGACAGCGTTCTTCTTACGGAAAACCTGAATTAGGTATGTTGTAGAGGGGGAATTTGGTTCTTGTGCCGGCTGTTCCCTCCGCAAGGCCACGGCCATTGCTTTTCCCCGTGTACTGGTATATGCAGTTTTGGTAACCAGTCGGAAGGAGAACGGCACAGGATTCGGATCGTTTTTGTGTTCCTCTCTCTGTCGTGTACTTAAAATACAGTTAATGAATTGCTTTGCTTTTATCGGGCAGTTTTTTTTTTCTTTCAACCCCCCCCGCGCCCCCCCCAACGGTAAGAGATAGATTGGATTAATGGATGTAACCCGACCGAATTATGGATACCAACTGATGGATTATGGTGGATGGTGTGTGAGATTGAAAGTGTGAAAAAGAAAAAAGGAAGTTTTTCTTAAGTGTGAAAATGGCCAAACTAAAAATGATCACCTAAGTTTTTTTGTGAATGAGATATTAGGAAGAAAAAAATAAATAAATGTATATTGTTAAAATGATGTAAAAATTTCGGATGATGCTGGAAAACAGTCCGGATATTGGAAAATGCACGTCCTAACGTTCACTATCCTGTTCGGAGCTACGTTCAGTGTTCTCTCGGCGTCGCTCAGCAAGACCCTGCGCTACCAGGCGCCGGACGAGTGCAAATGGGTCGCGATCAACAGGGAAAGCTCTGACGCGTCTGCCGCGGACGACGACGACGTCGCCCTCGTCTGCAGGCTCGGAACCATCAACAGCGAGGTGGAAAACACCAACTTCAGCGTGATACAGCCGCAGCACACGGTTCGCCTCCGCCTCGAGTGCAACAACACTCTCTTTTTCCAGAGCTCCCTCAACGCCGGGAGCTTCAGGTCCCTCGTCGAGCTGAAGGATCTCTCCATAGAGTACTGCAAGATCGGAAACCTCACCGGCGGCGCGTTCAGGGGTCTACGCGACTTGCGAAACCTCACCATACGCACCCACAACACGGATTGGCCGGTTATGACGCTTCATCTTCAGTCGGACACCTTCTCCGAGGACCTGGACATGCTGAAAAGACTCGATCTCGGTGAAAACAACATCTGGGCGATGCCGAGCGGTGTTTTTTGCGAGCTGCATAATTTGGAAGTGCTAAATTTAACGCGGAATCGGATACGAAACGTTGCGACGCTGAAGTTCAACGCGGCGTCGGACGCGGGTCAGAAGTGCGGCGGCAACCTCAAGGTGCTCGACCTGTCGAACAACAGCGTCGACACCGTCCCACCGGAAGCCCTCTCGAATCTAATTCGTCTCAAAGAATTGTACCTGAACGGGAACTCCATGACGTCCCTTCCCGATCGAGCCCTCGAAGGTCTGATATCCCTAACCTTGCTCCGTCTCAACAACAACAAGCTGGTGCACCTACCGCCGGAGCTGTTCTCCGACAAAAAGGACCTCAAGGAACTGTACCTCCAGAACAACTCGATCAACGTCCTCGCTCCGGGTTTGTTCAACGATCTGACTCAGCTTTTAGTGCTCGATCTCTCAAACAACGAACTGACGTCGGAATGGGTTAACTCCGCCACCTTCACCGGCATGCTGCATCTCGTGCACCTCGATATCTCAAACAATCGGATAACCAAGCTGGAGCCTTCACTTTTCCGCGACCTTTATCGATTGCAAATACTCCGACTGGAAGGAAACCTGATTGAGACCATACCGGAGAACACGTTCTCGTCGCTCTACAATCTCCACACTCTCATCCTGTCCAACAATCGACTGTCCATAATCGACGGTTACACATTCAACGGTCTCTACGTCCTGAGCCTCCTCTCCCTAGATAACAACAACATCGAATCCATCGATCCCGAAGCTCTCAAGAACTCCTCCAGCCTTCAGGATCTCCACCTGAACGGGAACAGGTTGCTGGAAGTTCCAACGGTTCTGTCCGATGTGCCGATGCTCAAAACTTTGGACCTCGGCGAGAATCACATCACGAACATAGCCAATTCCTCCTTCGGACAGATGCAGCACATATACGGACTGAGATTAACCGAGAACAACATCGGAAACATCAGCAAGGGAATATTCGACAACATGTCATCGCTGAAGATCCTCAACCTCTCGCGCAACAAAATTCAAAAAGTTGAACCTGGAGCTTTCGACAACAACGTCAACCTCCAGGCGATCAGACTGGACGGAAATTACTTGTCCGACATCGAAGGTCTCTTCGCCAAGTTACCCAACTTGATATGGCTGAACATATCCGACAATAAGTTGAAATGGTTCGATTACGCTCTCATTCCGACGGGACTGCAGTGGCTGGACATCCACGCCAACAGCATAACCGAGCTGGGAAACTATTTCGAAATCGAGAGCAATTTGCACCTCAGCACGTTCGACGCCAGCTCGAACAAGTTGACGGAGATCACGGGGAGCGCGATACCCGACAGCGTCGAACTCCTCTTCCTCAACGACAACCTCATATCCAAAGTTCAATCCTACACCTTTTTCAAAAAGCCGAACCTTACGAGGGTGGACCTGTACGGAAACAAGATCACAAGCCTCAACCCGAACTCCCTTCGAATTTCCGCAGTCCCGAACGACAAACCCCTGCCGGAGTTCTACATCGGGGGCAATCCTTACGAGTGCGACTGCACCATGGAATGGCTTCAAAAGTCAAACTCGGAAAACCGGGCGAGGAACCAACCAAAGCTCATGGACATCGAAAGCATTTACTGCAAGCTGCTGTACAATCGCGGTCGATCCTACATACCGCTAGTCGAGGTGGAATCGAATCGCTTTTTGTGCCAATACGAGTTTCAGTGTTTCGCGCTGTGCCACTGCTGCGACTTCGACGCGTGCGACTGCGAAATGACGTGCCCGACGAACTGCACATGCTACCACGATCAATCGTGGTCGGCGAACGTCGTCGACTGCACCGCGACGGGTTACGCAAATTCCCTGCCCGAAAGAATACCCATGGACGCGACGCAGCTCTATCTCGACGGCAACGACCTCCGGGCCATCGGCAGCCACGCGTTCATTGGCCGGAAGAAACTGAAAATCCTCTACATGAACGCGTCCAGCATCGAGATAATACAAAACAGGACGTTTAACGGTTTGAAAGAACTGGAATTGCTGAGGCTGGACGACAACAAGCTGGAGGAACTGAACGGGCAGGAGTTCGAGGGACTGGAAAACCTCCGCGAGCTCTACCTGCAAAACAACCGCATCTCCAGCATCAACAACGACACTTTCTCGCCGCTGCGGCAACTTAGAATATTACGTTTAGACAATAATAAAATTAAATACTTCGCCGTGTGGCACCTCTCGCCTTCGTTAACGTCGATCGGTCTTTCGCGCAATCTCTGGTCGTGCGAGTGCGATTACGCGGACCGATACCGCGAGTGGATCCAGACAGCGCGAAACGCGATCGCGGATCTAGCGGCAATCCAGTGCATGAAACCGACGAACCGAACGGATTCGTACGATGTAGGTTACCTCCTAGACGGCGACAACTCCACCATGTGCGAGATGGAGTCCGTCATAGAGAACGCGATAAACATGACCGATCGTCAGAAGCAGAAGACGATCGTCCAGCGACAGGACATCCAGGACTACCTCCCGCTCCTGGTCGCGACGATGACCGCGTTCCTCACCATTATCATTGTGATTCTAGTGATATTCTTGTATCGTCAGGAGATGCGGGTGTGGTTCCACAGTCGTTTCGGCGTCAGACTCTTCTACAAGAGCACGGAGCTCGATCGGGACGACCGCGACAAACTCTTCGACGCCTTCGTCAGCTACAGCTCCAAGGACGAAGCGTGGGTCGCGGAGGAGCTCGCCCCGATGCTCGAGCACGGGGACCCGAGCTACAAACTCTGCCTTCACTACCGGGATTTCCCCGTGAACGCCCTCATCGCCGACACCATAGTCCAAGCGGTGGAAAGTTCCAGGCGGACAATCATGGTCCTCTCGGAAAACTTCATCAAGTCCGAGTGGTGCCGTTTCGAGTTCAAGTCCGCCCACCACCAAGTTCTTCGCGACCGGAGAAAAAGACTGATCGTCGTGCTGCTCGGGGAGGTCCCGCAGAAGGATTTGGACCCGGACATACGACTCTACCTGAAAACAAACACTTATCTGCAGTGGGGGGACAAGCTCTTCTGGGAAAAGCTGCGATTTGCGCTCCCGGACGTGCCCAACAACCAACGGACTCGAAGCAGCATCCGGAACTCGAATCTCAATCACCACCACATGATGCACCACATTCACAGGCACAACAACCACAACAACCTTCCGCACGTGAACACCGCGAGATCCGTCGCCATTCACATCTGATGAGACTGAAGCATGTGAGTGTAGATAAAAAAAAAAAAAAAAAAAAAAAAAAAAAAAAAAAAAT
>JAOWBB010005447.1:0-31234 GCA_028565995.1 Ricinus marginatus | reverse complement strand
ATTGCGTCGAAATTTAAAAGTTTAGAACATAATTAACGACTGCTAAGCGCACTTTCAATGTTTACAATTTAGGGATGAAAATAAATATTTAAATCGCTTTCATGGATGTTCCTTTTGATTTATGCTCCTTGCGGTGAAGTTACATCTTATCTCGTTGGAAATTTTCAAGTTTCTGCGAAAGATTTCGGCAGCAGCCTTTATTCATTGTCCGAATCTTGCATTCAAATTGGAACGTGATATTAACACTTCAGATTAGTAATTCAACTTTTTTTTTTGGCGAACACGTTTGACTAAGCGGGAAATAGAAATCGTCGCAGTGTGAGAGAAGATTGAATCGAAAGATTGATTGCTATTGATGTAATATCAATGTTTTTGCCTTCTTTAGATACATTTACGTGGAAAAAGAATTATCTCAGATCGTACAGCTGAATAAGATTCTCAATGATTTAAGTTATTTCATGATTTTTTATTGGATCACATTCATAAAATAACTGAAAAACGAATCGGACACTATTAATTTATACTCACATAAATTTGATGTAACACTTAAAGGTATTTCGTTTTAAGAATAAATGGTTTTTTATCCCTCGCCCGAGTGCAAAACCCGCAACAAACAACGTGAAATTTGTTCTGTAAGAATTTGAAATAAAATGCCTCTGTTGTAAGGTAAATTAATTACGTAAAAACACATACGATAACTGCTGAAAACGGTTTTTAAGGAATAATTTTTTCGCTAACTTTGACTTTAACAAATTGCCATTGCTTCATTATTAAGTGTTGGAAAAAAATTTTATACTCAAACACGGCTAATGGAGTAAATTGCAGTAAAATTCATTTGTTTTCGGGCTTTAACTGTGCAAATTTACCGGCTTTTCCATTTGTTGTCTCCTTAATGATTTGTAGATGAATGCTATGAATGTTGATCCCATTGTATTGCCAAATCCTTTTCAAACAATTTCTATTTAAAAAATTTCACACAAAATTAGGAATATTTAGGTATGAATGTTAACAGTGACTCATAAAATGCAGAAATAACATTTTTTTGGTGAATTAATATAATCTTATTTTACTATCATTTGCATCAGCCATTAAAGTACGCAGAGGCGAAATATAGATCCTATATGTAATTCACCTCATCGACATTATGAAGTGAAACTTATGTATCGTTCTCAGTGTTAAAAAGTCTTTGACAATAAAGAACAATACAGGTTGCTATTATTTTAGATTTTTCTTATTCATGTGATAAAATGTCAAAGAATATTCCAATTTATATAAATAAGCAAAATGTTAAAGAATTTATAACTTTACATAGGAAATGGTTGCAAATTGAACTAATTTATGAGAAAGGTTAATAGAAATAATAATAATAATTTTTTACGGTTTTCTTCTGCCGTAACAATTTTTGCTGCATAATATTAGATCGTGTAGCAGATATTGAAAGGTAATAAAAATGTTAAAAGTTTGTGCACCAAAATTTTTGCCTAGTATTTCCCCCAATTTTACTGAAGTATCTATTTTTCTTTTTTTTAACAATTACAGTATTAAATTTGTCTCATATTTTAGGATAATATATCAAACAGTTAGTAAAACTTCGAAATTTTTCAGAAGTTTCTAGAATATTACCCGCCAATCAATGACATACGCGGAATGTGACAAGAGGGAAAAGAACAAAATTGATGTGATGACTATGCGAGAGTAAAATTTCAGAGAAAATAAAGGAAGAAAGAATAAAATTATATGCGAACAATTCCATACGTCAGTCTTGTGCTTTATATGCTTAATGTATTATTAAACATAAATATTTACTTTGTTACACATTAATAATATAAAATAATTAATTGCCTAAGTTTCATGAAAAAAACATATACAAACTAGGAACGTTATGTCATAAAAAAATAAATTATAAAGATTCAGAATATAATAAATCAATTCCTTTTATTGTGATAACTATCATTTTCTTAATCATCTATATTATATATAAATTTATCATAATAATATCATATAATATGAGATAAATAATATAAAATATTCATACTTAAATAAAAATAACAAAATAAACATCAGTACTTGTATAAAAAATTTTAAAATAAATTTATTTACATGAGAATATGCAATATTTTTGTTAAAATGTAAGAAATAGAAAAAATTATGATTCATATAAAATCTGCAAATATTTTAATTGTAACTGCATATTTAGTTTTACTCAACATTTAACTACTGCAAAAGTATTTTTTTAATATTAATATAAGTGCAAGCTGCATTTTTCTTTCTCGATATTATTGTGAAAGAGATAAATAAGGAAAAAGTTAAAAAAATAAATTAAATTTCACTGCAGTTTGAACCAGTTTTAGAATAAAAAAGTTGATGGAGCAAATTACCATTGTTTATAATGGGAATTTAGAAAAAGAGATTGGCAATTTCCTGGCGATGATTTATAAAATGTTATTAATGGTTCCCAAGCATGTGACAATATTAATTTCATTTTTGCCATACTTTTTGTGACAAGGTTCAATGAGGTAAAAGATTTTGGGAAAAATTTTCAAGGATTTTCCAATTTCCCATGCAATCTGCAATTTATCCGATTTTATTTGTTTCATGTCGGCACCATGTGGTCGCCGAAGCATGTTTGAGACAATTTAGAAAAAGCCTTTCAGTTTTATTTAAAATTTCATAACAAAAGGAGTGGAAACATATTTTGTAAAATATGAGGCTAAATTGTTTCATTTACACTAAAGTAAACCGCTTTGCAGAAGCTAAAATATTTTTGATCAGGTTGCCCGAGATTATTCATTGTTCCTTCCGGCGATCGGTGTAAGCTGGACAACGCTCAACTCTGCAATTAGGTTAGGTTTTTTAAGGATGATCGACAGGTCATCTATGTGCGATATGTTCGCAAAAAAGATTACTGAAAAAAAACATGTAAAACATTTGCCACGAATATCTGCGATGTTACATATTAATAAGGGAGTAGAAAACATATAGTAACAGGTAGTTTTAGGTTAAAATTAAATTTTTATTTCATCAGGTTTTTTTGAAAGTATCCGCGCGAAGCTTCTTAACATTTTAGATGTATGTATCTTTAGATGTGTTTTCTATCTACTGAAACAAGGTCATTCAAGGCATTCTGCCTTCAATCCTTTAGAATACATTAACCGTATCTCGTATGTTCCAGAAGAAACTCCAAATGCTTTTAACTTTCATTATTCGCTGCAGTTTTCAGTCACGGATTTACCTCCGTCTGCTTGAAGAAAAAGCAGATAAAATCGAAACATGACTTCGGAAACTTTCTTTGCTATCACATCCTTAACCAATCCAGGTTGAACTCAGAAAACTGCTTATTTTACGTGTGGAAAACTATTCCAGTCTGATTCGATCATTATTTGCTTCATTGGATAAAATAAAAGTTTTAGAAAATATTTTTCAATAAACCTTCTTTTGCCTTAAAACTGAATGCAGCAACTGCAGACTTAGAAGGGAAATGAATTTAGAATATGATGAAGGGCATTATGAAAAGGAGCATATCATGAAGCATTACACTTTAATGGATGAACTGAATTATTGACTGCCTGTATTGCACAACAGCTTATCATTAAGAATGGAAAATATACTATTTACTATATATATATATATATAGTATAACAAGAAGAATTTTATACCTGCAAGTATCCAGTTATTAAGCTAGCTAGCAATAAGAACTTTGAACTTGGTGGAATCATGAGACTTGGGGCGTATAAATTTAATATAAGCCCAAATTCCAAAATGACAGATGCATATAGTGATATCACTATCGCGGAAAGTCACAGACACATACTATATATATATAGATTTATCTTATATTATGACTAAATAAAGCTCTTCAATATGATTCCAATGATCAGGAATAGTTTGCTTAGGAATTCATTTCAATCAAACTTCTTACAACTTTTTCAGAATATTTCTGATATTCATGTGTGGTACTTAGCGTTAACATTTGAACAGCCTTATTCATTTTTTTTCTTCCCACTACTAGGTCTGACATTTTTCCGTTTAACTTAGATCTCGTCTAACATTTCATTTATTATCTCAAAAGTGAAAAGTTTTATGTAATGGAACAAAATGTCAACGAAATTTGCGTTATTTAGCGAGGAAAATTACAATTTTATGTTTTTCTTCTATGCATTTAACTCTCGCATAGTCTGTTACTATAATGATGAGATTTAATGGATACTTCCGAATGGTTGATCTTTAAAGGCAAGAGTAGTTATTTTTTTTAAATAATTATTTGACTTTCACATTGCAAATATATCTCACGTATTTTAAAATTATTCTAAATATTGTAGTGGAATACCAAAGACCACCGACAGTTTAAATTTTTCGTAATTTCACAGAAATTCATAAACCTCCATAAAAAGGTTACGCGCTTAAAATATATAATTCTAAAGACAGCAGTCTGACATTCTATATCTATATATGAATATTAGAATTATTTAATTTTGACATAATATTTGGATTTATTTTACAGGTTATTTATTTTCTTTTTGGACATTGACGTATTATTAATTGACAACAATTTGCTACTTATGTAATTGTTCTTTATCCCAGTTCTGAGCTGAAAAAGAATTAATCCCGTTGGAATTAAGTTTGCACTTTCTTATTGAAAATATGACAAATGAAAACGTTATATTGTACGTAAATATTTTAATCCTATTTTGAAAGGTTAAAAAAAATGTAAATGCTTTAGGCCTCTAATACTGGAAGAATATGAATAAAAACACTTTGCTCAAAGTAGTGAGTTATGATGTCTATCTTATAAAACGATCAATAATCTGAATTTTATGAATTTTATCTGTTCACGATTTCTTCCTTTTTATCTTTGAAATTTAAACTGATCTTCTGAAGTCGTGGGAAAAATGATTTAATTTTTACTATCTGATCAATAACTGAAAGTTTCAAACGACTCATACTTTCTTTTCCAGTGGAAAACAGCGTCACAACGAGAAATCTTTATCTATATTTTATTTCAGGATATATGGTACAAATCAAGGAAGGCAATCTTAAGATTCGGCAACGCATTTTGGAACTCTCGTCGCAAGAACATTTTTTTTAATGATCATGTAGCACTAAAATACAAATACATTTAATGAATAATACATAAACTCATTCAGTTTTATACATTACACGCTATTGTCTGCATATGTCTGGAGGCGAGGCTTTGAAATTCATTTTCAAGAATAATTTTATTTTTTTAATTATAATTCTTAAGAAAAAGACTTATTTTACATGTATCATTAAGTTCAAACATCACTTTTCATTTTTTAGCTGAAAAAGTAAGTCCTTTTAAAGTATATTCTGAAGTATCTTGAATTCACAGTTCTAATAATACTTTGTTTTGCCGTCGACGACGAAGAAAACTTCAAATTTGCTATATTAAAAACTATTGGCTTTTTTATAATTCAAATTAAAATTTTTTTTAATTTTCCTAAAACTTTAAATAAACTTTCTTTGGCCCGAATTTTAAATCGAAAAACGCCGAATGTGCACTCACATTCCTGGTTAAAAAAAGTTTGAAATTCCATTTCAAAACTTAAAACCCAAAATTGTGTAATATTTCGGAATTTAAAACTTTAACTTTATTACGTTTTCTGTTTCTGAAACAACATTCAGTTTCGATTTTCAAAATCCTGATTTTCATTACATATTTTCATTGCGGTTTTATAAAGTAAAAAGGTCAGTAGAACGTGGCGGTGCTGAAATATTCTCACTTTGAAAAGTGAGAATTCAATACTTGATTTCAAAATTTGGCCCGGTCAAACAATGCAGTAACATCAGAAAAAAAAAAATTGGGATTTCCTTTCATTCACGAAATCCTTGATTAAAACTAAGAAATTTTGCCGTGTGTTGCATTCCCGTCAGTCATTTTAATCATTCTCCTGATTTACCGATCTGGGAGTGAAAAATAAAAATCGGAGAGCAGCAAAATCACAGTGGAATCGACAAGAATTTTCAGTCAGAAGAAGTCACAAAGTTTGATTTCTAATCCAAAACTGAACCAGGGCTATAAAAATTCAATTTCCCATTCCACTAAGATCGGCGCTTACTCGACTTAAGGGGAAATTTTATTTGGTTTTTACTATCGCTCTGGGTTTTCAGGAATTTGAAGAAAGGAACCTGATCATGGTAATGACAGAATCTTCATTATGATAAGTTCTGCAATGCATGGGCTTCGTAAAAAGAAAAGGCGCAAATTCCAACCGTGTTTGCAGAATTAAATCTGAAAATTTGTGCGGATCAATCGAAAGTCGTCAACTCTTACGAAGAAAGTTGAATTATAAAAGTTGACTTTAGCTCATTGGAAATGAATTCAAGTGGTTTTCGAAACTAAAGACCCCGATCATAAAGCTTGTATACCTTTTGCAGCGTTTCGCCTTTGGTAATTTAGACAACGAAGCAAGCATAACTCACATTTAAAAAATTAATTGATATTTATCTGGGATATCAGATTCATCCTGGATAAATGATCAAATTGTCTGCGGCACTAATGTTACAGACATTGCATTGGACTCTTTTCCGTTCGGATTTCAAATAAGAAGAAGAGTTGAGCTCGGTTTGAGCGATTCGGTATTCTGATATTGCCGCAATGCGAATTGTGGATGCGTCTTTCTTAACATTTTCCCACATGATTATGAGGGAGCAGATTTAAGATTTATAAACTTCTGGCTATTATCAATGTCCTGGTGAATCAGGATTTTGAATGACAAGAACTTTAACTTAAACAAAATGTCATCAGACGGGAACGTCGTGACAATAAACGGTACTGTCGTCATTCTATTTCTGCTAAAATCGACATAACATTCATTTATTTTGCTTATTTACATCAGCCGTCGCCAACGCCCTTAAACGATTTCATATCACTTTCTTGCGTATGTCACAGGATGATGGTAAGATGAAAAATAGAATTATAAAATAATAATTCATAGAAATTTAGAGAAAAGTACAATATGACGCACAACGGAGGCGGAATATAAAAATGATTTTTACATACGCCAAATCATCGGGGGGAAATGCTAAATAAATTTACTATTTTCCGTTTCATTGCTCTACTATGCCTTTCCAATTTATTCCTTTCATATTTCTATCAATTTTTTTTCCTTCTTAAATATTATATGTTGAAAATTATTTGATTTTCCATAGCAAGCCCATAAATTGCGATTGTTCCGCCTTTTATTTTATTTTATTTTTTTTTTTTTTAACAATGAGCGTCACTGTTTTGAATATTCACTCCTTTTGGTGCTGAAGTCTGCCGAAAGAAATATATTCTAGTGATATGATTAATTGCACTGGATGATGGTTTAATGGTCAGAGAAATGCCTCGCCGTTAGACTGACTGCCCCGATTATTCTTACAAGCAAAACCTTATTTTTAGATTAGGATCACCGTTAGCTTTAGCAAAAGCAATGATGTTCTTTTCTTGCATGTTTTTATCAAGTACAATTAATGAAAAAATGACTCTACTCTACTCTAACAGACACTCCAGTTTAAAGTGAATATTCAAGCATCCTCTTTCATCTCATTCATTGATAATAAGACCTAAAATTTTAATCTAAACCTTGGCTTTTAAAGCCTCTTAATAACTGCAAATTTTAATAAATTTTCTTTTTCTTTTCACATTAAATTGTAACATATTAAATACTGCGTGTAAATTTGACTTGCTTAGGGCGGACATTAGCTAATTTTTGCTCGTAAAAATGATCTGTTGAAGTACTGAACCAAATATCCGAATTGCACCCTGTTTTTAATGAGAGCGCCCTTCTTTTGAGAGTTTTGGATCCTGTCCATGGGCAAAATGGCAAAATGCTGGCCACTGTTGATTTTCAACAATTTTTCTCGGTTCCGGATCCGAATCCATAAACTTTAGCGGGAGTTCAACCTCGGTCTTAACCTTCTTTATAATTAACAGAGAAATGTCGCCATTCATCTTATAAAGTTGGCAACTGATTTTGTCATTAGTTCTTAGCGTACTCCATAATCTTCTTTCCCCGCTTGAGCGAGGTTTACAGCAGCTGCTTTCACTGAAATTTGGCTTAGTGCTAAGCTTTATGTGCTACCCTCCATGTAGACAGTAGTGATGTCCGCTTAATTTTTATTTATTACTCTCCAAGGATTACTCTCAAGTTTTTATTTTCATTTCTTCTACTAAATGTCTCTTCGGAAAAGGAAAATCATAATTCCCTGTTAATTTCACTCTTTCAGTCGCGGAATATAATAATCCGGGAAATTGATGGTAGGATGTGCAGGGAAAATCATTATCTGATGTCGGATATTCTCGCGAACCTTTACCCGCGTTTCGCCGGAATATTTTCCAAAGGAAATCGGTTTATATTTTTTGCGGTGCCAGAAGTGTCAGCTTTAGACAGACTAAGGCTTAAATGAATTTATCCTTTCTGGAGAGCGTAAAGTTTGCTGCCTCGAGTAGTTGTATGACAGAGACTGGAATTTCAGCGAACGTTTCGCGTGTGTTCGGTCCTGGCGTCCGGTTCCGGCGGAGAAAACAATCACGCACTAAAGAACTGCGATTGCCGTGGGTGGCTTACTGCGTGAGCATTGCATGCCGGCGGCTTGCAACGGGTGACCGAGGTAAATGCAGGTCGCACGTCGAAGTGCTACCGACATTTCCCGCTGCAGCAAGGGTCCCGCAGGAGAGGTTCTTGATTTTTGCAAGCGTGCGTGCTCTTTCGCGTTGGCGATCTCGAGTTCGTTTTTTTGATGGTCTGAAGAATCAAAGTGTCTCGCGAAACTAGTGCTCGGACCTCAAAATGCTGAATGCACTGATTTTTGGACGAATCCGGGGGTGATAGGAGACTAACATATCGGTTTTTAGGAACATTCGCGTATACCGTTAAAGGGAAAAGTTTTCGTCGGGGTGAGGTGCGAAAATTTGATGTCGCCTTTCTAATACTTTAAAGCGCCACAGACTTCATGGTCCTGTCTTTCGTCGATCAGAGAACTGCCCCCGTTGAACAATCCGCAGCGTTAATTTTTGTGACTTGTTGCTTGATACTAACGAAGAGCAAATTTTCCAATTCGTAGCGTGTTATTTTTACCCAGCGAAGAATTTCAACTTGACGTTGGTTGCAGAAACTTTCAAGATCAACTTAAAATGTTCCTTTTTTCGCTCTGTCTTATGGATTTCTTTTAACTTTACTTTTTCTTTCTCGTCTGCTAAATTTCCAAATTTATTATAAGCTTAACCCCTCTTTAATCGTGTTTAATTTCATATCTTCTTTGATGTCTTCATTATTATATTTTTATTTTATTTACATTTTTAACGCTTTATTTTATGTGAAAATGTAGAATATGAGTGTGGATTTGCTTTCATCGATAAGCCCTTATGCAAATCCCCCAGGTTCATTCTTCTTTTCTCTCCAAAAATACTCCTCAGCTGAAGATTATTTAGCTGGATAAATATAAAAGAATGTTTTACTTTTAATTAAAAGGTATAATGGCAGATAAATTTTATTATCGGAAAATATTGAATACTTTTAATCTTGTACAGGATTAAAGAAGTTCAAGATTTATCTCTTTACTACGACTTCGCTTCTGCAAAAGAACTCAATTTTTTTCTGTCCCACCATATTTTTTTATTCAGAAATTTCAACTTGCTATCGAGGAATAGTATGTAATAGGTTCTACGGAAGCAATAAAGAATTTAGTATGGTAAAAGATGGGTCTCTTTTAAGCATTTAATTTGCAGTTAAAGTCAGATGAAAATTTAAAAAAATTCTAAATTGCTCTTTCCATTTTCTGCGGTAGATGTGCTTTGCTGTGGCACATAATGCATTGGTTCCGTTTAGGAAATTACACAAACAATAGATTTGCTTACAGCTAGATGTTTCCGATATTTTTTTTGTTTTCGTTTCCACATCTTTTTTTTTACAAAGGTTAACTGCAATGTCTTCACATCAAAATCCTTTTGTCTACACGATAAATCGTGCGTACAGAGTGTGCAGTAAGTCGTCCGTTTTTCAATCTATTTCATAATTCAAAACGAAAGTAAAATAAATGCCAAATTTAAATTCTTCATCGGCGGAAACCTGCTGTTGCTATGGAGGCATGATTTTGCTGTGCTGCAAACGAGAGAAAAATCCAATTACGCAGTTACGAGAGATGCTCTTGAGATAAATATATTTTTTTTGCAAGGATGAAAAAAGTAAATTTTTCAACATTTCCATAAATCGAATAATATTGTGAAACGGTTATTCCGAGTTAACATGTCATTTGTATATCGGATAATAAAAGGGCTGCAGCGCTGCACGAAGCAGCATCTCCTCATTACCCTTACCGGGATAATGCCAACCACTTTATTATTTAAAATGTTTGTTTGCCTACTTCAGGTGCATGATCTCACCAGGAATATTTCACAACGCGGGTAAAAAGCGAATCTTCCTTAACTCGTTACATAAACTCGGATAATGCAGAGACTTTGAGAACTTATCGCACTGATTCTGGAAGCAGTTCCATTAGATTAACTTTTGAAACAAAGAGAGTAAAGGAACGAATAAATTTTGATGAAAAAATCTCTGAGTTTGAGGACAATCTGGATAGTACATTTAAAGGAAATGGAATGAAGTGAGACCGGCAGCATGGAAAAAATAACGTCCCCCAGGAAAATTAAATAAAAAGAAGGAAACTTCTTCTTTGGAGTACGATAAAATTATAAAATTCTTTTCTGATTAACAAAAAAAAAAAAAAAAAAAGACAAATTTTACTGTTGAGGAAAACAGTGATTCTTCAGATCTCAAAAAAATGGACAAAATGAATTTCGAATAAAAATTTAACAATTTAAGAGCCGGGAAGACAGAGAAGTGTTCAATAATAACAATGATCCCATTTTGAGTACTCAAAATATCATTTATTTTCAAATTAATTAAAGAAAAAAACTTTGAAGATTATTAAACTCTCCGAATCCTTTTAAATTATGTTATTTGTTTCATTATTTCTTTTCCAAATATAAATTCATTTGTTTTTAATTTTACAGCACATAAAATTTCAAGTAATATTGAAATCATGGGCTCTCATCAATTTTCAGTTATGAATTTTTTCACTGTCACACCGTATAATCAGAAACATTTAAAAACTAAGAAATTCCGAAATTATTACTTCCACTATGTACATTTAAATATCATATATATTTTTAGAGACCCATAAGAAGACAATCTCTCATTTACTCAAATAAATGTTTACTTGAAAAGTTTACATTAAAAAATGTCCATCATTAAAGTTATTCTATAATTCAGCAATCCTTGTTCTAAATCATGAGGTTATGAGCTTATTTAAAATTAATATTTTTCTTTTAGATCTAATAACTAAAATATTAATAAGAATTCTTGAGGAAATCCAAGGCGTTTTTTTGGACCTTGCATTTACCCGGCGTGGGTAATAAGCTAACTTACATTAATGAATGTGATCCTGATCGTTACCTGAAAAAGAAAATAAAATATTAGCATGTATTATTTTCATTGCTTATGATTATATGAGAAACACTATCATATCTTTTAAAAAATCTCGGTGAGACAGGCCGCGAATTCAATCGTGAAACTTGTGAAACTTAAAGGGAAGCTGTGAAAAATCTTATATCTTATTTAAAGAAGACTTCTACTGAAAAAAAAAAAGTGGAGAAGCTAACCGTGAATTAGTAACAAGAATATAACTTACAATAATGTGGAAGAGAATTGGATACACAATATGAGAGAGGAAGTAAAGATCTATATTGGGTAGTTGGTTTTCATTTTTAAGAACGGCTACCCTTCATATAGATATAAAATTTAAACTTTTTCCCTTGAAGTTCATAATTCAAAGCGATTTCCAACATAAATATAATGAAAATAAAAAGCAGAAGTGTTTGATTTATCGCCTTCGAACAGAACCGTTTAGAGGCTGACAATCTTATAACTTTGTTAGCCAACTCTGTTTAAGACTTATGGTTCATAACTTTAATTTTCAATAAAATATTTATGATTGAACGTCAAATGAAAATAAAATTTAAATCTGACCATTTATGCTTCAATCTAAAAAACATTACGAAACGCTTATTCAAATCTGTCGAAAGAAGTTTTTCATTCTGTGATTAAGATCAGTTTGAGGTGCCATGCTGCGGTGACAGGAGTTGGCTTTCAATTAAAAGCTTTCATGGATGAAATAGTTTCGGACATGAAAGTTAATCATCTGGCAATGAATCACCTTAAAGGCTACTTGTTGCTTTTACCAGTGACTTTCTTAGGGATGTTCACAGGTTGCTTCAGATTTTATTTACCGCCTCATTTACACTGCCGCATGATTTACCTCGAAGGATGAGCATAAGAAATTCTTTTATGGTCGTTGTTTACGCGAGCGACTGACATCGAATGGATTTTGGTTTCCATATTAGTTCATCCTTGCTTCATATGTCAATAATCGCGCAATTTCATGAATTTATGGCATTTTGCGATATCTGGTGAAACTGCGGTCTGAGTGTATGTACAATTTGTTTGTTCTCAAGAAAAATTTTCTCATAAAAATTTACAGAGACCCGATTGAGCAGCGTGGTGCTACTTAATGCCATATAACTGTTCGCTATTTCGGTTTTTCGTAAAACAAAAATCGGTAGCCGAAATATTAAATCTTTCATCATTTTATTGGTTTCGACCAAGTTCGAAAATTTAAAAGTAAAATAAGGCTGCCATAACTTGATACATTTTTCTGTTTCGAAGTGAAAAAAGGCGAATACGAGCATTTTGCCTTTTTTTTTTTTTACATGACAATGAAGAAACAGGATTTTTCGTTCTCTTTTCAGTCTTGAGCAATGTAAATAATGTGACTGACTCTTGTTATAGAATTTGTTAGACTGAAAAGGAGGTTATTCCGTATCGGGAGGTGAAGACTGACGAGAAGGAATCTTAGCTAGATAATCATTTATTTTAAGGAACATTTCATTTGTTTGTTGAGAAAAAGGTCCCTCGTTACGAATCAAATCATAACAGACGTAGCAAATGTAAACTCCCGATGCTTGCAATAAAAATTTACCATTCGTTGAAAATCTTAGCGATTCAGAATTTTATCAATTCATTACTGCTTATATCCACTCGAAAACTAGCTTCATTTTCAAAGAAATTTCATTCTTCATTATTATTTATTTGTTTTCATTTTATTTTCAAGCTTATTAAGTCGACAAAGTCCTTTAATTTTAATTTCTTTTACCTAAGTCTTCAAGAGAGAACAAAAGCTTCATTAGCGAATTTTATGATATTTCAGATTCAGGATTTAACCTTTAATTTTGCTCTTGCAATTTTCATGATTTCCCTGTCCTTCTGCGAATTGGATTCCTGTTATTTGCAAGAAGAGAAAAAAGCGGAAGAGCAAACAGCCGACGGGATACAAATGTAAGGATTCACTGTAATTCAATCTGTTTTGAGAAAATGGAGAATAAAAAGCTTTTGGAAGAAGTCAATTAAAGAAAATGGGAAATAAAATTGGCAGGGAAGCAGTCTAGTTAGTTCCGTGTCGAAAACAACCGCAGAAGAATGAGCGAAGGCTTAATTCTGGAACCATGCACCACTTCAAATGAGTCGCAGGAATAGAATTTGCTGTTGGCTGCAGCAAACCGCAAAACGACGTCCGAGAATGAAATCCATCTGCTGCTGCAGACGGCGCCGCTTTTACGAGCTATAACACACCGCGGCAGCTTTTTTTATTCAAATTTAAGTTATCTCAAAAATTTAGTTCCAATATCTGATTTATAATATATATATATGCACGAAATTAGTGCTTCCATTTCTTCCTTTATTGTTGAAAATTTTCGCTCAAAATTTTCTTTACAAAAAGCTTTAATAGTCAAATATCCGAATTATTTTACAATCGCCAAAGACATTGACACCCATTTTTAACTTCTAAAATTTGACGTCTTTCAAAAGTGGTGATTCTTATCTAGCTTGCAGCCAATTTAATAAACTTCCATTCTTTCATGAATATTAATTAGTAAGTAAAAATATTAACGTTGATTTAGATCAGTTATTTTAAATTTTAGTCCGGAGAAGCTATTCAGACATCGATAAAAAATGGGCGGTCAAAAAGACGAAGGAATCAATAACTTGCTTTAAAAAGTCATACCTGAAAAGATCTCGATCATGTTTTATGTCCGACTGTCAGAATAAAATAGCCATCAGACTTGTTGATGAAAAGAAACAGAAAATTTTAAAAATAGTTCGAAGCAGAAGAAATGGAAACATTGTACAGTTTAGCTCGCTTCACTGTGAAAGAAAAGGGGATGAAAAGACGATGATAGATTAAGTAATCAATCATCTACCATGTGTAAAATAAATGTACATTTAAGGAGTAAGAAAATTCTGGATCATTAATAACGATTAGGGAAGGACAGAATTTCATTTTAAAAAGTCAAAACAGCCTTTTCCATTTTACTTGCTGCCACAGGACATATATCCGGAAATTGGTTGACTGTACAAAAACCGCTTCTTCCTATACAACACTTGAAGACTGACCATTATGATTAGGGTTTAAAGCAAAAGAGTATTAAGCCATATCCGAGAGAATATATTCGGGATGTAAGACGGGCAAGAAGAAAAAATAAAAGTGAATTTGACAAAAAGCTTGCTTCGAAAAAAGAAACTAAAAATTTTAAAACAACCAATGGTTGTTTTGCGAAAATATATATAATATAAACTAATAAGCTTAATGATATTTAATTTTTTACATTGCACTTATTCGACAATCTCGACTCTTAGAGACGTTTTAACAAAGCAAATAATTAACCTAGAAAAATTAATTTAAGTTCAGTTTAGTCGTTCATGGCTAGCTGCCTGCTAATATAAATCTGAATTAAATTTCAATAATATGTATTTATAAAATTTATAGATTTATTTACTTCCAGAATTCGATAAGATTAAAAATTAATTAATCAAAATCATATGTGTCACAAATATGATTTATGACTGAAGATAAAAAGTAAATCAATTCCATTACTTTGAAAAATTTGCACGATTAAAAAATCATATTAAAATGAAAATTGATAGTAAAAAGTAAAGCACAAAGCTTGGTTAATTTGTGCTTCTTTCAACACAGGTTAATAATTTGTGTGATTTCTGAATTACATTAACTATAGTGTGTCTCATTTGCATCCATTATAACGCATTTTCTTTTTCACACTGAGATGAGTGTCACTTTGAATGGGAACGGGCCAACAATGGTGTCGTGTTCACCCTTTTAAAATATTTTTCATAAAATAAAAAGAAATGCTGTAACTATTTCCGATGGGCAATTGGAAAAGGTTTGTACACCACTTTCGGAAATCAAGACGAAATAATGGTGCGCAACCGACACGAATACAATCCGCGAGAGCAGAGTTCTACAATACAATCATCACGGCGCATAATGTATTGTGATTCTTGAGAGATGATTTCCTTGCTCAAATTTTCACAATGATAAAGTTTTAAACGTCAAAATCAACGAACAGAATCAAAAAGCAACTAAAAACAATAGTAGCAATAAAAAATATTAATCAGATCTGCAACATCAGCAAAAAGCGAGGCTAAAAATCGGCGACCAAATCCGATACTTCGAAAGAACAAAATTTGTGTATTTCTCTTGACTCAAAGCTGTTTTTTCATGACTTTAAGGCACATTTACCTGGGGAATGCACACTTCGCTCTACAATTATTGCTTTATAATTTATGAAACAAATAAATTGGTTTTAAAATATGTTAACTCCGTAGATATTGAAACAGGAGCGGTTGAATTATTAACTAAGTAATTTATATTACAGAAGCAAAGCACTTTTTATCCACAAGCGCAAAGGCTCAAAAGACTGGAGCTTTATTCCCGTGTGATGCAGTAAACGGAGAGGTTTGCCGCTTCACGCTTTTCATATTGGAAACGTCCCAAACAAATGGCAGAGGGTGAGCGGCATTCAGTTTGAATGTCGCTGATGTGGTGGGCAGACTACGGAAGCTGAGAAGATGGAAAAATAATGAAAAACCACAGCGAGTAAATGATGTAAGAGTGCGGCTTTAACATTTCCATCATATATTTTGATCCATAATTTCATTTTCTTAATAAATAAGAGTTGCATTTAACAGCTAATTTATTTTTAGTAATAATGTGAAAGAAAATTTTTTCTCCATACTGTTTAACTCAATTGAGCATGAGCTAAACCTTTCCGGAGGAAAAGTTAAGAGAACTCAATTCCATTAGCAGAAAAAAGCTTAACGGCGAATTAAAATGTAGTAATATTTGAAAATTGAAGGTACGGAAGATTGGACATCAGGAAAATTTTCATATTTATTCTTTTAATGTGTGGAAATTGAAAAATATAAAAGAAAATCCTTAATTTCAACTATGTAATTTAAAAAATAAATAACTTCTTTGCTATGTTCCTCTGCTTAATATATAAAGTTAATGTTTTACAAAAAATTATTTCGGGTTTTCCGGGAATAAATCTTTTTTGCCCTCAAGAGAATGAGTTTGCCATTAGTTCGTTTTAAGCTTTATTATAAAAGAAGTGAAAACAACACTATCAAATTATAATTATGAACTTAAAATACTTTTTTATTTCGGGCATATTTTATTCGACCTCATTTAAAATAATTTATGCAGGCGTGATAAAAATCCCTCATGTAAACCAGCACTGGAGAAACAAGAAAAGATCTTTCCCTAGATCGTCGCGAAAAATATTTTTTAGTAAATATGCAAACTTTTGTGGTATCGATTGGCATGTTTCATGCCGATGATCGGATCAAAAATTGCAGATTAAAAAGCTGCAAAATTTTGAGGGACGGAAAATTAAAAATAATCTGACGAGGAAAAAAAATAGTTTTTACATAAGTGTAAACCTAAGTTTATATATTTAAATAAATTTTCCATAGCTTTATGAATGTACCTTTTATTTTATTTGCCCTACCCAGGTAAACCTGTGAGTCGTGGAGCATATTGATGCGTAATAAAAAAAAAAAAAATAGATTTATATTGAAAGAATCTGGAGGCCAGCCTTTTGCACCGGAGATTTTACAACGAGGACCAATCTGCCCCTATGACAGCCATAAAGACGACAAAGCTGGAAAAAATAACCCACAACAAGGAGGAGCAGACCATTAGTTAATATTAATAATTCGGCACTCCTAACCTAACATGAAGCGTTTTAGTTGGTTTTACAGTTCTCCTGGCAAATTGCGGAACCTTGATCTATAAGGAATTGTATAGAAGTGCAAAATTCTAATAGCCTTTCTTTTCTGGACATAAGATTATTGAATTGACTATCCGATAGATTATACTTCTGCAATTGATATCTTAATCAATTTAAATTAGGTTACTTGATACAAAACGTAATCTTTAGATCTCTACCATGGAACTTTAGATAATGTAATTTGTATTTGAAGAATTCATGACCTATAGAGAAAAAAATATACAATAAATCGAAAAAATATAATTATAAGATAAATATAGAGAAAAAAAACTCGTCGTGTAGTAATTATTTTAAACCTTGTGTCTGCGGAGGCGCTTAACCGCTTCTCCCAGTTGGAGAAGTAATTCCTCTTTTTGTATTTTGCCCAATACCATCTGTCCAGAAGTATAGCAGTGTCTTCCTCTCTAGAATGGCGTAAAAATCGAAGAGTAAAATCGGGAATCAAAGAGAAGTGAACATTCCGAAATCTCTCACTTATGCTAAAATAGTCCCATCGCTAAGTAAAAGAAATTTTCGACACCTTAACAATACTTACTTAACTGTCCTATTACAGACCATGGTCAGATCTTAAAAACTCCGAAAGGTTTCATTATTTCCAATCGGTCTGTTGCCTTCTGCAATACATTAGCAAGTCTTGGTTTGAAAGCAAATTGTTTAAAAGCTGACGTCGGACACAAATTCCACGTTTTGAAAGGTTTTTTTATAAATTTATTGTTGTACCTTAAACTAAAAGTAATATACTGTAAGTAAATAAGCCGTCACATTAGTAATGTAAGAGCGCCCAAAGATATTTCTTGAGAACTATAGAACCTGGAGTTAAAGCAATATTATTATTGAGCCCTTTCGCATGATGGACTTTAAGTTATAAAGTAACAATATATTATCCGACAGATGAAATTAGTCTTTTTGAAACATTATCTTTATTTTTTTTGGCACATCCCTTTTAATAGGCTTTTATTTGCGAGCTCTGACTTTTTGATATAATTTTTTTCTTTAGTCCTTTTTCTGTCACATTTAATAAGGAAAATGGTCTCTATTTAAAAATCTCCATGCTCATAAAGCTATAATGTGCGATTTAAGAGAAAAAACCGTTTCTAGTCCTATAAGGAAAAAAATTAAAGCTGCTCACTGAAAGCCTTTTCGAAAATGCGATGAACGCAATTTATATTGAAATTCGTTTAGAATGTCACCGAGGAGAAAGATGACAAAATTCATGTTCCATTAATATCATTGTTCTTTGTTACAGTTATATTCTTAAAAGAAGAAAAGAATTTGGTTTGCTAATCCTATATTTCAGCTAATCTAAATCTTATTTCCCTAACAGAGTTATGGTATGTCAAATTTCGTTTCAGTCCAAAGGATTTTATTTACTGCTTTTATAGAAACTCTTTCCTGTCTCCATAAAACATCGACATTTCGTAATTCGGAATTTTTTATTAATGTAAATGAAGCATATTTGTTTATTTCCCGTCGCAATAACTAGGAAATTCCGATTGTTGTATATAACTTGGAGAGACACTCTGACATTAACACTTCAACCAACGTTAATGCAGTACTACTGGATAATGGCTTTCTGAAATTAATTCTAGAAACTTTACAAACAGATTTTCATTTAAAGTATTGAATGGTATTTTGTCGTTGAGATACTTTTGTACAGGTTCTTATAGAGGCCAAATACATTGAATTATAGAACTCAGATCAATTTATGTTTCATAATTTATGCGTTAAGAATGATATAATATTAAACAAAGCGTATACAATTAGAAATTAATCTCGTTTTATTGCAAAATGCTTTCTTCAAAAATTTTTGTATTTACGAGCTAATTTTTAAGTGACGCATACTCTTTTAAACTATTCAATTTCTCAATAGTTTGTACAACGGAAATGTTTAATGATGCAATTAAAGTAAAAAAAAAGAAAAATATTTTGTTAAGTCGAAAATATAAAAACCATCTTAATTGATGCATGATAGCCAGATGTAAAACAATTATCTCACAGCAAAATTATTAATAACCCTATGTCACGAATAACACATAAAGAAAATGGATGAAATTTTACAAAAAAAAGTAAAATTAAATTTCTTAATGAAAGGCAGTAATTTTCATCAGAATTAGTCGCTGACTGCGTTTCTGACAAAATTTTTATTATGCTAGAAATATCTTAATTATGAGAATATAAATTTGACATTAATTTTTGGAAAACGAAGAGCATGTGAGCTATTAAAAATAAACTTTCTTACGTTTAATTACATCATTATAGTAATAATTTAAATATAAAATAATATAGCTGAAGAAAAGATGTCATGAAACATGCAAATGGTCGTTTTATGATTTTAACTATATAAACAATATTTTTTTCCCGCGCTTTTTAAATGTGTTTTAGATCGCTGTGTGTAATAGAAATATATTGCAACATTCATGTAAGAAAACTGCCTCCAATCTAGTTTATGTTTGCATTATTATTCCCAATGCTACAGTTATTCTTCCAATGGAGACCGATATTGTAGAATTTTAATGTTCTTCGAGGTTTACCATGGCTCATTCTTTTTCCTGTGGGGGTTTTCAATTTCCGTATGCCCTCGTTTTAGAGACGTAAACATATTTATAATAAGGGAATTTTGTATTTTTCGATCGGGTTTTTTGTAATTTAAGCTCTGTTAAGCTTAAAAAAGGCCAAAATGTAAATTTATTCCCGTTATACTTAAAAAGTCCGTAAATTGCTTAATTTATTAAATTATGTGCATTGTGTGAATAAGATACCATTGCTGTTTGAGCCTAGGGAAAACCGAAAACTTAGACTGGCATATCTTTATTGGAAGATGAAAAAGAATCAAAAGGAAAAACAATGGATGGCCCAGAAAGAAAGCACAATGAATAGAAAAGATTGTTGGAATTCTGTACATTAGAGTCTTAAATTCTCCCAAACAAAGACTTTTTTTAAATTTATGGCGTTCAGTTTCGTGAATATTTGTAAATGTTATACGTTTAAAACTTAAGCTAAGATGCGCCGCATGTCACTCGACAAGAGTTACTATGACCGAACTACAAACTAACCATAAATTTCAAGAAGGAAAGCTGTGAAACTTGATTTTATGAAAATGAAGTCCAAAATTCTTATCGGATATGGAAGCATAGTCGATGAAGCATGTTGATGGGGACGTTAATAGAAGTTCACCTTTGCCAATATTGTATTTTTTTTACGATTCAAGGGAAATGTGAATGAGATTTCATAAGGTCCTCAATTTTTAGTTAAATAAAAAAATCTTTAAAATATATCTCAGAGGAATAATCAATAGAGATAGAATTAAATATAAATAAAACATACATAATATAATATTGACCCGAAATTTTCAAGGGATTGAACAAAGGCAAATAAAAAATAAATTTTAAGATTGGTTATTCATTCATATGCTACTAACAAAGAATCGTAATCCTTTTTTGATTTTTCAAAAGTTAAAATTTCTAAATAAAATTTATTTTAGATTTACAATGGATATTGTTTTAAATCAAAAGATTCCTCTACACCAGAAAGTGCAGGTATCTCAAATATTTTCATAAAAGATTGTTCTGCATAATTAAAATCAAAATATCTTTGCATTGTTAGTTGGACAAGGAAAATTATCCAAATATGTCATACGATATTCCTTTATATCGTGAGAGAGCTTATAAGGTAAACGTTAGGTATAAAGTATCACGTTACATAAAATTCACTTTTAAAAAAGACAAAAGAATTTATAATTCCGTTTAAATGATTTTTTTTTATCGCGAAATATTTAGAAAGTTCAATTATCAAAGAGAACGTGTCGAGCTAATTTTTGTTGTATTTGTTCAGAAAAGAAAACCTGAGAAGAATCTCATTCCTATAATAAAATGAATATAATCGGAATCTGTAAAATATTATTTGTAAAGCATGTCGAAAGCTGGCTAAGGCTAATACCTGTACAACAAAATCAGAAAGAGATTTAGGAGAGTAATCAGTGCTAACGATGATTTAATAAGGCCATAATTCCTTCCGTTTAGACAAGATTCGATAATATTATATAATGAGAGACAGCGGCTATTTTTCTTTCGATATAAAAAAATTTTCTACTCCTGCCATTTCAGTAAAAACATGAACGATGCTGATATAAAGAGGTCTAATTTTCTAATTTACAGCCCCTTTAGAGTAATTTTTATAGTAGATATAATTATCAGTTAATTTGTAAAAACTCTTCAGTTACGTGAATGGTAAAGAATTGCGAACTTAATGTAGCCTCTTTTTTATATTATGATAAACTCTACTACTTTGAAATTACTATATATATATAACATGAAATAAGAAAATTATTTTTAATATTGCGACTTCATTCGCTAACTTGTCACGTCTAATGTAAAATACTATAGGTATCTGAATCTTAATGTTTATCAACCAGGTCATAATAGGCGAGAAGATAAAGTGGAAAATAATATAAAACTGAACATACGGGAAAAATAATATAACATACATGTATATGGCGCATAAGCTGATATTAGAATAAAATTTGTAATACATCAGATTTAGAATACATCATACTTCCTTCACAAGTTAAATTTGCCTCATTAATTTATTATAGATAAAATTAACTATTAATAAAAATGTAAGAAGCAACGCAAAAAACAATGTTCATTGACGAATTGGTGTTATTTATCGTTCCTGTATGAACAAAGACTATGTGAAAAAGCAATGAATTTTTTCAAGGGAATCGTATTTACAGTTAAAGTATGCAGCAAAAGTTCTGGGTTTGTATGACATGGAATATTTTACGGTTCTATTATTTCAAGTATCTTTTTTGAAATTTCTTCAAATATTATCGCAGAAATTGAAGAAAAATATTGTTTATTATAGATAAATGTGTGAATCTCATGTGATATAGATAAAAATGTGAATCTCATAAAGAAATTGAAAAAAATCGTTAAAACAACGCCTGATGCCGATAAATCACTGTAATTAATTTCAGTCAGCTGAAGTTAAAATGATTGAATTCGAAATCCTTCTTACCGACAATAACAACTGCCAAAAGACAATGTAAGTAGCTTACGCAGGGAAGAAGACTTCGATAGGATTAAAACGAGTAATACAAAGAATGGTCTCTTTGCCCTAGTTCTTTGTGAAAAAACTAAGAATTGTTTACTTTGGGTAAAGATTGTAAAATCTTCCATCCATGCAGCATTGTAATAACATACACGTAAAATAAATGGTTCAATGATAAAAATAATAAAGGATAAAAAATAAGAAAGAGATTCACGTCTCAGCCCCAATTGTAAATCGGAAAAATAAAGGATGTCGCTGATCAAAAACAATTATGAGCTCTGACAATTTGATCACCGGTGCAATCGACGGAGTGGAAAAATATTAATTGTATCATTCAGCATTTGAAGTTTCCCGGATCGAGTTTCATGCGGTTAACAGATAAAATATATATATATTTTCAATTTTGTAAAATTCTTTTTTGTAGGAGCGAAAAGATTCACCACTTAAGCATAACGCGGCATCAGAGCGGTGTGAAGCAGAAGACCCGAGATTCGCGGAAATGTTTTCAGAAGCCTCGGGACAGTGAAAAACGGAAAATTCATGTGCAGACGCAAAAATTTCCACAATTTTCCAGGCTCATTTTCGAAAAAATCCTTTAATGGAAATTTACATACGTAAATCCCATGGAATTTTTGTGAGAAACTGAGATCCCGACGGCGTTTACTTAAGTTGATTACACATAAAGCTTAATTAGATAATTTAATGCTGAACTATTTTAACAATTTTAAAGATGTCAAACAATGCTTACAAATTTGAAATTCTTTAATTATTCTCCACCCGATCCGATAAATATTATGAAATAAACTATTTGCAAGCGAAGAATACTCAGTTACTTTCGATTTTGTGGCTTGTGGAACAGCTTCGTATATAATGAAGATATTAACAGATCTGCTGAGGAAATTATTATTTCCGTTTCGGCAATGACAGAAGACTTAAGAATTTCTTAAGCATAGCTAGGCGCCTTTATTAAGAAGCTTATTGCATAAAATTTATCGTAATTCTAATATTAAAAATTTAAATCAACTTTATTTTTTGTGCCCCTGATAAGTGCAATCACAAATTACAAAAACTTGCAACCGATTTCATTATTTATTTATTGGGACAATATTGAGCCATTAAACGGGATGGAAAAAAACTCGACGTGTAGCAAAGAGATGAAATATCGAACAAAATACAGGAAATCAGCTCGCAGAGTAAAGGAAGATAAACTAATGCCATAAGGACGGTCAAATGGGGTTGCACCGAAACTAGCTCAAATAAAATGAAACAGCAGTCCATCATGTCCAACTTCACAGAGGTCCTATGTCAGGTAACAATTGTCAGCAATCAACTTCGATTGATTTTTGCCGGGTCGACCCAAACTTCCAAAATGGATATTTTCTAACAAAATCTCCTTCGATAATATTCGAATGGGGTTTTTTTTTTCGTGACCGAAAGTTTGAATGAGATGATATTTCATCGCCCTACATTGACTTTTAAATAATTTTTTTATTCCTGTGTTTTTGGAAAAATTCCTTGGCAGGTTCATACTTTTTTACACCAATGTATAGAACGAAAAATCAGTTTCAATTTTCAAACTGAAAATATTAACATTATTCATCTATTTTGTAACTTTTCTCACGACGTAGCAGCATCTAAATATAATTCATGTTTAAAATTGTAATCATCGTTAGAATTTTAACTTTAATTATTTGAATTACATATTACGTTCGACTGCCCTTTTCCTCGAAGTAAAATTTTTACGCGATTTCTAAATGACAAAAACTATGTTAAACACTATCAAATGGTAGACCAATCTCCAAACAAACGTATTATAATCAATCGAAGTGTTATTCTTAATTTTGCATTTGCTGTTATCACTGATGAACTTATATCACAGAAACCTTTATTAATATAGATAAGGTTTTACCTCTTTGCAGCATCTAACAAAAAAATTTGAATTTTTGGTCTCTATTTTTTACGTTGTTTCTCTTTTCTTATGAATTATTCATGAACCTAAAGATCGTCTAGGTGAATGGGTTTCATTTAATTTCAGATTTTTGGATTATTTTTGCGTAAATTTTATAGAGAAATGTTAAAAACCCTGTTAATGCATACGACAGGGGAGTGTAAGCATTAAGGCGTTGTCAAACATCGCAAAATGGACTCAAAAGCCCCAAGTTCGCGTCTTTACACCGCTATCGGTTTCCCTTGAGTTCATCTCTGATGCTGTTGTTCACCGAAATCTCACATAAAACTTTCCCACTTTAAGCTAATGGAAAATATAAATCGGGGAATGTTGGTAAAGATCCAAATTTAAAAAGCTTTTTGGAGAATTTATTCTGTAACATGTATTTGAAACTTAATATCATTAAAACTAATTGTAAGGTTAACAAACAACGAATTCATATTACAAATTTGTGCAAGTAAAGGGAAAAAATGATTTTCAGAATTTTTAAAGAAATTGTTAGTTTTCTGAAATAATTTGTATATCAACCGAACTATATTAATAAAAGCTAAGATTTAGATATTAGGTGCGGCAAAAAATTAATCTGTTTAATAACTTTATGCTGAAATTCAAAAAGAGGAAATTTACATTGTAATGGAAGCAGAAACATGCGTGGACCTTTGACTGAACTCATAACAAAGAATTCAGTTTCTATGAAAAAATAAATATAATTTATATATATGTGTACTTACACTGGTTAAAAGTAGGAAAATCCTTGTAATTTAAAAGTTAATGTTTTAAAAATCTTTAATTAGAATCTATTAATGTTTAAAACATGTATCCCGTAAGTTTAGACCTATTAATGCCATCTACTTATCAATTTCGGAATCTTTAGATTGAAATATTTGTATTAATTCTTCATAGATGGATGTAGATGCAATTGAAGTGAGATTCAAATTAACTTTTGCTTATATATTATACATATATATTAAATTTGATGAATTTTTTTATATTAGTTAATAATGCTTAGATGAATGACCGCTAATAAAAATTCATTTGTGTTGCTTAATTAAGATTTAAGGGGCTTTGCCCTTAAAATAATTATTATCTATTGAAATATGACAAATTATAAATTTTTAAAAACAATAAATAAATAATTTATAAAAAATAATAAAAAAATAAATTAATCATATTAATTATAGTTTTCAGAAATTGAAATTCATGTTGATATGGGCGTCGAAAGGTATATGAAAAACATTGGATCTCACTTTAAAGGTCTGAAAGCTGTTCAATCAAGTGACACAACAAATTGTAGAAATTGACTTGCGTAATGTTATGTAGTTTTTTATAATTTTTTTTGACGCTGTTTGGGATGGGATAATCCAAAAAATATTTATTTAAAGCTTGCAAGAGCCTGAAATATATTTAAAAAATCAAATAAGAAAATGCACATGCTACATACGATAATGGTTCTTTCTAAAAAATTGAGAGAAAAGGAAAAAGAAATTTTCGGATGCGTCCAAATGGATTCCTCAAGATGGACAAATTTTCATTCGCTCCCAAGGCGATCATCTTTATTCTGAGATTCATGTAGGTATTAATCACGCATATGAAACAGAAAATATATTTCCTTACATCAACTTTCATCGTACTCACCTTTTGTGCTTCAAAGCCCAAATTAATGTACTGTGAAAGTGAATATCCCAATTGGGAAAAAGCAAAAGACCTTTCAAAATGCAATGGTCAACGGGGTGGAAATTTTCAATTTGAATATGTCCTCAATTCATTGATTTTCAGCAACTTTTATTACTTTGCGGATAGTCAAGAAGAAGTTGCCAATGTTGCCGATAAAAATTCCACCTAAATTACATTGCATTACGGAATTTGTAGCTTTATTCTTATTTTTCTAATGAAAACATATAAACTGAGGAAAAGCAAGGAAAACTCGGTCATTTAGAGATTGCAAGAATGATTTTATTATCTGAACGGCAAATCGTGAAAAGCTATTTATTAATAAAAAAATTTTCTCTATTTTTTTTAATATGGAAACAGGAGGAAAATTCAAAATGCAAAAATTCGATATATTGTCTTATAATAATGAGAGGAAAACAAATTTAAAAAGAACAGTAGGAAAATAAAATTTTATTAAATCATATTTGGGCGCTTGTTAATGTTTTTTTTGAAACGATACTTGTTGTGTATCGACGAAACATGATTATTATTTTTTGATGAACTTTTGTGACAGTGAAAATCATAAATGATGCGATCAGATATAAATAATATTGTCTTATCAGAATAGGATGTACTTTGTAATAAATAATTGCTTTCAAAATTAACACGTTATCTTTTTGAGCCAAAACTGCAAAAAAAAGAATTACAATAATAATATTCATAATTATAGTAGACACACAGATATGAAATCAGTTATATTTTTAAAGATCTGAAACTTTTAATTGAGTATAAAGAAATAATGATTTCGTTCATAATTTTAAAACATTATATTATACTGTATCGATTAAACAATATATGTTCGTACCGAGCATGTTTAGGTTGTCATTAGAATGATTTTATGAATATAAGCTTTATATTCTGCCCCTATTAAACGTGATGATGCTGGGGACCTGATTCTCCTTCGGAAAAATCTTGAATCCACCACATAAAACCTGTTGACTGTATTGATATTAAAAAAATTTCATATGCTCTGCATTTTACGGATGGCGAACGGAATTTAATGAAAAGTGATCATTTGTTCTTTCGAGGTAGAAGCGTTGAATACTTTTTACATGGCCGGTAAAAACATAAAACATAGAGATGAACAGTCTCGTTATCAGGTGAGCGAAACGGAAGACCTCGGATTTAATTTATCTTTGCGAAATAGAAATAAAATTCTTCATTTCCCCCGTGATACATGTCTAGATGCGAAATAAGGAGGTTTTCAATCATCGTCTGCTGCTAACAGTCCACAAGGAACGAAAATCTCCGGAGAACCCGAAAACTTAAACACGCAGGTCAACCTGTTTTTAAAGAGAAAATTGTATAAAGCTTCGGACTAAATCCATTCATTGGGAAAGCAAAGCATGTAAAATGAATAAATTTACGGTTTAAGCATGATTCATGTTTGGATTTAGAGGGCTTTAAATTTCGGGTCACTTCATAAAGATTATCCTCTGGAAGTTAAAGTTTTGACTTATCTCTGTGTAAAGAGCCATTGTTAAGGAAAACTTTTCATACTTCTCATAATAAAATTAACAGGTCTTGACGAGAAATGCAACCTTAATGCCATTTATCCTTCCTTTTTAATTGCCCTTAATGCATCACTTTCAAGAGGAAAAAAATAAATTCACTGTCGTGCTAAGGACGTTGATTGAAGCAAACTCATTTTGCAGCAATTACAAAAATAAGTTTAAGGTGTTGGATAGAAACAAACTTATTTTCACCAATTTTTCTTGTATATAGCATTTTCCAGTCTATAAACGCCAACATAAGATAGTGAGAAGTGGTCCCGCAACAGAATCTGGTCCTTTCTGTAAACTTTAGATAAAAAGAAAAGCCCTAAATCTGTGGAATTCCCTTATTCTTGCTTTTATCGTGAAAATCCTATTTTATCCTCGCTTTCCAACATTCACGAAACATATTTTATTAATTATATTTCTTTATTGTTTCGCGCTTAAATTCCTGATCCCTGAATTATTATGTGTTATAATTTATTAAAACTACTGATATTAATATTAATTTAAATGGTTCACCATTTTGTTTTTTTCCAATTATAGATGTTTATTTCTTTTTTTCTTTTTTGTTTTCATGGTCACCTAATTTCTACACACATTATTTTTTCTTTTTTCTAGTGGATAAATATTTTATATTTACGAAATAAAAATTTTATCTTTAATATCTATGGAAAGGCAATCATGGATATTCAAATATTTCCATGCCACAAACCGAGATCATTCTCTATAGATACGAAGCCAAACGGTTATACTTTTAACTGATTCATATGATATGTTGCAAATGGAGAGAAACGACTAATTTTCATCCCTTAATATGCGGAATATCTTATGAATCGTAGGAACACCAACTCCGTTGGTGGAGGTAAAAAGGAAATCTCGAACAAAGTGAAGACGCATGCGAAAGGTGATGCAGTCTCAAATCTAATGCTGTATTAAAGGAATTTTAATGTTAAAAAAAGGATTAATTCTTGGCTGAAGGAATTCAGCTTCTGTTGGAAATCCAATTTGCCCCTTAACCACGCAAATTTGAAACTAACTTTAATTAGCGCCTTGAAAAACGAAAGACAACTTATTATTCATTCTAATGCCAAAAAATTGTCTTTCTTTCTTCTTTTGAAAAAATAAATAAATCATTTACACAGTTTTGACAATTATTTTGCTTACACTTTCAAATTTTCAGAAATGTCATAGGCGCCTCACATAGCATTAAATTATAATGTAATTTATGATAAAAGGAAGATTTCAAAAGGTAAAATTTGCGTCAGTTTTGTACATTATATAAGGGAAATTTGACATAACTGCGAGATATCTCATTAAAGTTTCGACAATATGCAAACCACATAGATTCTATTGAGAATAAACAATTTACCGTGTATATCAAATGAATGCTAGGTATATTAATGTACACATTTCGCTAGAACTTTTAAACAAAAAACATTCAATATATTAATATTTGAATAATTGAACTGGAAACTCTCTTTTCATTTCGTTCGAGGTCATTAGGAAATGTATATAATAAGTATAATATTTTTTATAAAGCTTTTTAATAATTTAGTACCCCTCTTCTGAAACTACAACCTATTAATAGCTATTCTATTAAATCATTGAATTATTAAGAGTGTGTTACATTAACAGTAAAATGAATCCTCTATTTTCGAGTATGGAGGAATGGAAAATAAATATCTTGTATTCATTAAAAAAAATTTTTCTATTAAAAATTAGAATAAGGCTTTGAAGGCATTTCCTTCAAATATTTAATGTTATGTATATGCAAAGAACGTTAAAGTAAGAAATAAGTATGTTGAAAAGCAAAGTAAAGAAAAAGTTATAAACTTGTTTAATGTCATATTAATCTCAGTTCGAGTTAAAATAGTATATGTATAAATTTGGTTTTCTAGGCACCAAAAAAAAAATTGATCTTTTTCATTTTCATTCCACTGCCAAACAAATGCTGATGGTGCAAGTAAGACTCTAAAAATTGTTATATTTGTTGGTATTTAACTTTTCCGAAAAAAAAAACTTATTGGATGATGGAATATAGCGTCACTGGAAATAGGAAATTGTGCTTTCATCAATATTATAGGAAATTTCTGTGCGTGAATGACGCTGATAATATTATGGTAAAAGCATTTTTATTTTTCGTGAAGAATTCCATCAGATTCATCGAATTTCTCAGACATCCATATTTCATTAGGCGGATTGTACAGCACAGCCGGATGAGTTTAACATTGACTGAAGATCATCGAGCATATTGCGAACATGGCTGAATTTTATATAAATCTCTACCTCATGTAATTATGATGCTTTCAAGATAATGCTAATAAAACTAAAAGCGTGGGAGAGTGTATCGTAAATAATGATTGAGAAATGTAGTGATGTATGACTTTACGATATCCAAAACAGATACACAAAAAAATTGCCTTACTGAGATTATGAATTAATAATTACATAATAATTTGGAAACCGATGATAGTGAATAATGAAAAAAATTTAGTTAAGTTTCATTACGATAAAATCATGTTTTGAGTTTTAGATGCAAATTCAACTTTTAAAGATTTGGCGGATTTTTAGTGAAAGAAGTCATTATGATAAATGCCCTGAAATATCGTTTATAAATGAATATATTATCAATAAAGAGAAAGTGGCTAAAATAAAAAAAATATTTCTAATTTCATATGTTAATATTTTTTTACGTTCATCAAGCTCCGCACAGACGTCAATATTTGGACTTCACATAATTGAAAAAGCGATCATTTAATAGCTAAATATCTACATTTAAGAGTCTTCGTTCGCAGCATGGGAAGCAGTTTGTGTTTTTCAGGAAAGTTAAATTAAACGTACTTCAATGCAAAAATAGAAAATAAAATTTCAAGTGGCCATCTCCTTTGGGCGGACCACTTTTCACGTAAAAGAAAACGAATGGAGGAAAATTTTTTTAAGGATGATTGCCCTCAGAAAAAGGATGCTTAAAATTTTTTCCGACAAAATGAAATTTGAAAACCGTGAAGAACACTCTCGGGAAATTAGAAACTCTGGGGACAAACGTCGCTGCATATGTCGGTCTCCATAGCAATGTTTTTGCCGTAATATGTCACATGTGCTCAAAAAAATTTAATTTTTCTCCTTTGCTATGCTGCGGGAATGTTGTTTTTAAGACGGTGACGGTGCATTGTCCAAGAATTTACTTCAGGAATCTTCACGAAAAATGCTGCAAATATCGTGGCTAAGGCCGAGGGGGGGGAGGGGTCAACCTCCACTCCAGAAATCCCCGAACACATAAAATCAATTTTATATCGTATTTTCCGTTATTCTGACACAATCTGAAAATTAAATACTGATATTCAGCAAATAAAGATTGCCAGGTTTGCCGTCTGTTCTTGCTTTCGCCGGTCACAATCACGAATTTTTCTTAACATTTGTAGCACAGCATCGGAATCATAAATACAGCTTTATTAATGCAAAGGGTCTTTGAGAATTTCTTACCTTAAAAAATCTAATGTTAGGAATTTATTTTTTGAAGTTTTTGAAAATGAATTCTACCATTTTGAATACCGTTAAAATTCCTGCTGTCGCTTCTTTAAAGGATTTCACTTGACGAAAGTAATTTAGAAACCATTTAAAAAACAAAAATTTTACTAATTACAACTCATACGAACTAATTAAAACCATTTCGTACAATGCATTGAGAAACAAAATGATTTTTTTTTTTACATATTAGAATAGCTGTTTTGAATTTGTAATGATAGGTTACACCATTTAAAAGTTGTTTTTAAAACACTAAAACTTTCAATTTAAGCTGCAACTTATAAAAAAAAAAGAAAAATA
>JAOWBB010005426.1:0-31312 GCA_028565995.1 Ricinus marginatus | reverse complement strand
AAATTATTAAAAAAAAAAAAAAAAAAAAAAAAAAAAAAAAAAAAAAAAGAGAAAGATATCCCAAAACTCGCATGGCTTTGGGACATTTAGGTAATATATAAATTTCGATATAACCCGACCCGCTTGCATTTGAAGCGATATTAAAATGAGAAAATTTTAATTATTCCGAAAAAGGTTTTTTTTTTTTTCGAAAAACTGAACCTCGCTTAATTTATCCTTTTCTCGATCCTTTCACGGCTTATGATATGGTAAGGAGTTAAAAATGTTTATGCATATATTAAAACGTGTAAAAAAAACTACCGCTATTGTTAGTAACATGCAGAAATACATGTATGTGCATGTGATGTTCGGCTGGGAAAAAGTCCCACGAAAATGTCCCAATGAGGAACTAGTTCCATCAAAAATTATACTGATAAGTTAATAAAAAAAAATAAATAAATAATGTGAATTCGTGAAAAAAAAAACCCCTTAAGACCGCCCGCTTATATTATCCAGAATAATACCGTTGCGTTAATAAAATAGTTTTCGAATTTTGAAACGATACACGTGTATATACATTTCCGGTTCCAAGATTCAGGTCCACATTAACCGATTCCGCGTTTCTAAAACAAAAAACCGCGAATATATCTCGGGGGGAAAAAGGAAAATTTTTCGATTTCGCATTTTCCACATTTTCCCCCGTCGCTCCTCTCCCATAAAATTCGAAAATTTATTTTCGTCTAATCAAAGGTTTTTCCTCATCTCTCTAAACAGAAAAGTAAACATTTCAAATTTCAGGGAGGCGGGAAGGGACTCCGCATTATTCATTCATTTCTGCGTTTTAATCCCGCTAAGCCCTCCCTTTGACGTTGCTACAAAATTTATTTTTTATTTTTACACAGCAATTTCAGATAAATCTCGGGGTCCGCTTAGGCGGGGAAATCGTTAAAGCATTCTGGAACGGCAATCGGCACTGCTTTTGTGATGCCTTTGACTCCTGTGCAATTTTGCAGATCGTTTGGTTTCGGACATGGATTTTTTATCTTTTTATTTTTGTTTTTATTATTTTTTTTTTTCACGGTAAAGTAATCCGCAGTGAAAACGCCGCGCGCCAAAAAAAAAAAAAAAAAAAATTAAACGCGAACGGAAACGGAAAACGCGCACTTGACGCCGGGAAAATGTTCGAAAGCTTCGCAAAAAAAACCGGCCATTGTCGAAAGGGTTTTCGGAATGTGACGAAGAGGAAAACGTTGTGTGTCGCATCGGTCAAAACTGAGGCGAGCCCTGCAAAACTGGAAGGAGACAGATCTGAAAGGCCGCCGTCATATTTGCATTCTCGCTTACAACATATCGATTGCTTCAAACTGCGACGGAGAAAAATTCGAATCGCTGCAGATGCCGGGAACGCAGCAACGGGAAAGAAGGCGTAAAAGTGAAAAAGGAACGGCACAAGGCGGAATTACCGAAGGATCTTTGGAAGGGGGGGGGCAAAGGAGGAAGAGGCTCTTTCAAAGGTTTGCCGGTGGCAACAAAAGGCGGTCGAACCTCAAAACGTCTTTTTCCGCTGTGGCGTCACGCCTCGGCCTGGAGATCGGGGACCCGACCCTTCAACTGCGGCGCTCTCTCGTATTTGAAAAACAGGATTTGCTAGATTTTGGGGAATAAACTTTTTGAAAATCTTGCGATTAAAAGATTTTCCCTCGTAAAGTGGCAAATTTTTAAGTCAATATCCTTCGAGGTAGGATTTTCTTACTGGCTTGCAAGACCCGCTAAAACCTTTTCATCCTTTTCCTGTGGGAAAATTAAAATTTCGCTTTGCACCTTCGCAGCCATTCCTTTTTTCCGGAACCGTGCAATTAAAAAGGCGGTCGAAATAATGATTCGAAAAAGGAAAAGGTACTAAATTTTCAAAATTCACCCCCCCCCCTCTTCCCCCGAATCGTGAAAACCGATCGTTACCCGTTGGAAATGTATTTTTTTATGTCGAATATGTGTATTTTTTACATGTCAACGTATTTTTTTCTCCAATCGCGTTTTCCAGTCTTCCAAAACGAGTGTAATTGCATCAAAAACGTTAACGTTACTTGAAAACCAATCAAATATGTTATTTGCTAAATTCATAAGGCATTTTCTGCATTATTAATTGACAAAAAGTTTAATTAATGCAATTGCAGGCCGCTTGAGTATTAATGACCATAGTTTGCCAAAAGTGTGATCTTTTAAATAAAATTTTCCCTTTTCTTTTTTCGCTGCTTCCAAAAGCAATGCAATTTGGCGCACTGACTGAAATTTATACTTTTTTAAGCTTCTGGAAAACGTGAGCAGCGAAATATCTGCGACGATTCGGATCTTCTCCGAGCTCCATCAGAGAGATTGATTAATCCAGATAAAAACTCGTGTATCAAATTAATATCGGGTTTATTCCTTCCTCGTCTTCCTGAATTTATTGAGATACGATAGCTGAAAATTTTTTACTTCCATGAGAACCAAGGGAATCGAACTAAAAATGATCAGATACAGATTTGAATAACAATAAAATACCGTAATTACCGGGGGCACATAATGAACAAAGATTCTGTAATAAATAATTTTCTCTGCATAAATTGCAACTTGTGAAAATACGAGTTTTTTCTGCATTATACCATATGGAAAATTCACAAAAAGAAATAATTTATAAAAAAAAAAGTAAATGAGAAAATGAAAATTAATTCTCCAAATAATGCAAGTTTTTGAATTTTATTCTGCTTCTTCAAATTATCACGTTTACTTGACACTTGTTTTTATATATATGTATATATATAAATATTTTGTCAGTCATACAATTGCATCCCTAGCAAGGCAATTAAGAAAAGGGTATACTTTTACAATATATGTATTTTCAAACGTATGTTAGAAACTGTTTTATCGGTTGCTATCCAGAATGAAAATTAACTGATAGAAGTGCGCATTGGAAAAAGATTGATGCAAGCTTCGCCTTATAGGAACCGAAAGCATCCGCATTACCGTAAAGAATTCTTTTTGATCTGAAAGAAAAGATGATGAAACGAACTACTTTGCTTTGAGAACCGCAAATGCAGAGCTCGACATTTCAAATACCGCATTGTGCAATATTCCAAAATAGTCCAGGGTCGTGAGGTTTTTTTCTGGTATGATATCGTAAAAAAAATCCGCTGAATCTGAAACTTAAACGACCGATATGCTGTAAAGCGAAGTCCGTCGCAACCGGAACATATCTCCTCGGCGATAGGAAGATTAAATAAATCCATGACCGCAGGGTTTTAAAGTATTTACATCAAAATAAGATCCCTAATTATAATACAAATAACCGACAATCAGTCGAACTTCGGAAAATCTTGCCAACCAAAAGTTAAATCCTCCTTCCCTCTGCATTCTTTCGTCAGCTGGCCAGAAATTTTCTCCCGGATTGTCATTTCCAAAGGACGACTCTAAGTCAACACTCCCTTTGAGGCAAAGGAAAAGCCCAAGCAACAAAGAAGGATAAATATACTTAAGATTCAAGCAAAAATAATGAATGTTACCTGCGGCTCTTGAGGCTGCCGGCCCGTCATATAATCAAAAGGGTTAGGGCCTTCACCGTAATTGAAAATTCAATGTGTGGGAAAAGAAGTAAAATTGATGAGAGGATGAAATCTCAATTAATTATGTTAAAGGAAAATGGGAAATTTACCTGGGAATTGCGCTGTTTAAATGAAAAAATTTTTTCCCCGGTTTTTCACCATCCTTTGCCCCCGAAGACCATTATAAATTTTTTCGATTTAATCCGACAATGACGCGATCTAAAATTAACGCTAGGAATGGTAAGTGCCTCACAGCGTGACTATATCGAAACTGAAAAAAAAAAAAATCACATATACAATTATTTATATTGAAAACAAATTAAATAAAATTTAATTTAATTCGCTTCAACGTCATTCTCTCTAAGCTTTTATACGTCTGAATGCCATTCCAAGTAGAGCGAATATTGTTTCATTTATTTTATTGCTAATGTGATTTTTTTAACTATTAAAAATTCGTCTTTCGTTGTCTCCGTAATATTCCTCGACAATTACTAGATGCCTAATTTTTAGGTAAAGGTGACTTAATTTCGAATAAAAATGTCTTAAGGTTTGACGTTGACATTCGTGGCTCACAAAAAATTTATCTTTTAATTTTGCAAAGTCATGACAAGCATTTCAGCTATTAAGAAAATCTTTTTTCAGGTGAAATAATAGTAAAATTGAACATTAGAAATTGATAAAAATGCATTCTGAAGCGGTCGAAATCCTGACAAGTGGGAAAACCAATTTTAATCAGAAGCTGATACGAACTGCTGCTGCTAGTGTTAGGCAACATAAGGTAAATTTTTACGATGATCCAAAATCTCACATACCTTCTACGGTCCATGTAGGGCGTACGAATAATGCCTCATAAAAATAACTTAACTGGCATTTTCACTATTAAAGAAATGAAAAATATTGTATTTTTCCCGCTGTTTTGATGACAAATTAATGTTCAAAAATCACGGCCATGAAAACTTAATGGACTACGTAAGTGATCAAATTTTTGAAATATAGGCGCATAAATGAAAAAAAATAATGCACAATTAATATAAGCTACCATAAATTATTATGTACGTACATTACCTTGTTCCCTTATGTTAATGGATTCTGATGGTAAAAATTTAGCGGTCCAGTTGCATCCTTTACGATAAAGAAACTTTTCTTACGTTTGACAAGCAAGATATGAAAAAAAAATACATGATTGTAGCTCTGCCAAAAAATATAGTCGGTAAATTCAGTAAGATAATTAGCGATAACACATCCAAAATTCAGTTTTCTTATAATTTAATATACACCTAAAAAATTTGCCGTTTAAAAAGTCTAAAAAGTACAAAGCTGGGGTACGCGGAAAAAAAATGATTAAAGGAGAGCTTAGAAATTTCGGGATGAAAGTTTTTTTTTTTCTCGAAAATCTTCACAGAAAATCCCAAAACGGTGAGATTTATAAAAAGAAAAATATTATTAAAGGTTGCTTTAAAAGAACGATATTTTTAATGAGATTCGTCATGAATAATAAAAAGCGTGAACTGAAATGCTGTAAGAAATTCCGAGCTACAGAAAGAAAGATAAAGATACCTTTTCCTGCAAAATTGAAAACTGTGAAACAAAGGTATGTTCAGATAATCAAAAAATATGCAGGTCAAAGTTGTAAGGAACCGTAAGTTTGACCAAATAAGAAGCATGTCTATGACATGGCATCCCTTACACTGTTCCTGCGACCTCTTTGCCGTCCAGTTTTCTCTCGGTGCATTATTCGGGAATCTCTTAAAATAGCATACATTTCGGACCATTTTTATCTATCCTATTAAAAATCCGCGACACTTTTTCTTACGCGCACAAATACATACACATAAATAGATTGTTGTTTATAACAAACAACGCGAGGGGAAATTTCAACTTTTTTTTGTTTTTTATCCAGGCCTTCAATTAATGTAAATCTCATTTCGTGTTTTTCCCCGGAAAAACAGCATTCCGCCTTAGTTTATTCAATAAAGAGAAACTTTTTTTATTTCGAATATTAATTTTGAACTCTTTCATCTGCTTGCGTTAATTACTGCTGCCGTCGGAATTCGTGATTTTCCTCATTTTCCATTCAACAAAGAAAACTATTCGGTTCTATCGGAATGGCCGATACCGGGCCACTTTTCCGATGGGAAAATAATAAATGTTTATTAAATTCATTATTCGATTTATCATTTCAATGTGATTTCCGCCCTCAGCTTACTGATGTAAATCCGTTTCCATTTACTGGTCCAATTGTAATGATAATCCCGAGTTTCCAAATCACCGATCTGGGGTAAGCGTTTCTGGATTCCTAGAGAGTATTTCAAAAAGGTATCTTTATTTATAAGAATCTGAATGGTAAATTCCTTCTCGAAAAAATACGAGGAATATCTACAGTATCCGAAAGTATTGATTCTATGAAAATAACAATAATGAAAATCGCAAACTAAAAATTGTATTGTATCCCGGGGAAGGAGGAAAAATAATAAAACTGCGAAACGAGCACCTTAATTTAAATTATATTTTCTAAGTCCAATGCTGTGAAACAAGTTTCATTACATACTACTCATGTTTGGCACAAATTAAAAAAAATTATTACATGTATGTATGGATTTATATATATAAGTTAAAAATTTTTTTATATATATCGTCGTAAAAATTTTCTATTTAAAGTAACAATATATTCTGTTAACACCTTGACAAAATAAAAAAACACAGTTGGCAATAAAAATTAAAATTAAATAAATTTCACCATAATTCTGGCCATTTCTTTTAAAAAAAAAAGAAAGGTAAAACGGCTTTTTTCTGCTGATGTTTGCTATAATTCGAAATTGCAAAGAATAAATGTTAATAAAGTTGCACAGATAAATGTTGGAAATTTCTAAAATCGCAGTAGTAGATTCAGATTGGTGATGTGATGTGTTATTAAAAAAAAAATATATATATATATAAGTAATATCTCGAACATTATTAGATTAAACATGCCTTTGATGATCCATAAGAAACATCATGAGTATGCAAAATAGAATTCGGATCAAATTCACAACCGCTTATTTCAACAAAGGTTTTCTTGCGAATCCTTTGTTTCATAACAGAAAAAAAAAAAATGCAATCCACCGCCGAATTGTTAGTTTTTTGAATGGACGTTCTGTGGTTAAAAGTTTAAAGCAAGAATAATGAAAAGGGCAAAAAAAGAACCAATACCGAAAGCAGTTTAGAGATTTCGTGAAAAATATTAAACAAGTAAAAAAAGATTTATTTCACCGGTATGGCTGATGAATCCTGCCGCTGCAGCGAGAAAACCAATAAACGAATTTGTGATCGTAAAATGGTTAGAAGTTACGACTATTTCCATCAGAAATCTTCTCCTGTTTTTTCTCTTTTCTCTTTTAATTTTTTTCCCCAAACTATTATAACTCTTAAAAAAAATTAATCCAACCATATTCGTTTTATAAATAAAAGTTATATCTTAACTTCCTCTGAGAGGAGAATTAAAGATGATATCGTTAATTTCAGGCAGAAATTTGTAACATATAAAAAAGTATTGCTTTAAGCGGGAAAATTTTCATTTAAGAATATGCGTGTATAAAAAGATGTAGAAGAATGAGAAACCTGCAAAAAAAAAAGTGGAAAATCGGAATCAGAAATTGAGAATACATTGAATGCTAATTTTCTTTAAGGGAACAGGAGTGAGAGCTCTCCAAAATGAAAAGTAAGAAAAGTTTTAAAAATACTATCGGATGAAGAAGAATGAAGATGAGATTTTCATTTTATTAAAATTAACCCTGGATATAGTTCCCTTGACGAGCAGATTCATTTAACTTATTATTCCATAGGAAAGATTACATAACGATAAATGAGCGATGATAATTATTCCGCAAAAATATTAATGTGAAAATAAATTAGTTTAGAAAATGTAATTTCATATTGTAACGCTGTTATTAATATTATATAATAATATAAATGGACATCTGACAAGTTTAAAATTTAAAGAAAGATTTTTATTTTTGACTTTACCGCAATATTTCGCCTGACAAAGAATATAATAATGTACGTAAACATCTATTCTGTATGCTCATTTTTTTATCTAACTGACAAAAATTTTCTTTATTTTCCTTTTAATTTTCAAATATTTTATCGTTGATTTTTTTTTATGTTTTTGACGTTAGAATTGATTACGGTATAACTTCAGTCTAATCGGATAGAAAACTTCCATACATTCTATTTATTGATTATTCAAGTTAATGTGATACGTCTGCATGAATCATAGCTTCCACAGGATCTTAAAAAGACCTAAGATAACTCCTTTTTAGAAACTGATATGTATATGCTTAAGTGTTAGCCTGTATAACAACTAAGCCAGTAACAATTAAAAATAAGATATACTATGACTTATATATAAGATATGAAAAGCGTCATACTTAGGATCGTTTATTTCTTTAATTCTATTTTTTTAATTGTCTGTTAATTCTAATTGTTTTTATCATTAAATTATTTATTCTAATTTATTTTTAATTGTCAGAATTAGTTTTAATACGATTATCAGTTTCTAATTTTCTGCTTAGGAAATATTTTAATAAATAATGAGATAAAATGAACGTTTAATTGACATTTAAATATAGTTCATATTGTTGAAGAACATCAAGTTTATTCTTAACAAGCCATAAAAAACGTAAAAATACATGGAAAGCTCCAGTTCGAGTTTTCCGAGTTATTAAAATGGAAATCGTATTATTTAAAGGAAAGTGTTTTACAAAGTTATTGATGATAAAACGGAAAATGAAATTTTGACGTTGCCAACATGGTTGACTGGCATTAATTATCTAATCAAAGTCTTAAGGAAGAGAAAAATTCTCAGGATTCTCTTATCGCATTAATTTTTTATGAAAAAATTTAACTCTCTTTTCATTTTGGAATTGTCCGGCAAATTTTTCAGTTCGCAAAAGCCGATAATGAACGGTGCCGCAACAGCACGTTACAGTTGCGAAGGAAAAATCGGATTTTATCGCGAAAGCAATAATATTTACTTTATGAAACAATGTTTTGAAACTTCCGAATGCACAAAAAAAAAAAAAATTCGCGACGCGACGTTGCACAATCTCCAGACCCCTTCTCTCTGCCTGCCACTGAACGGGGAGAACGATACCTGAACGCGGAAATCAAACCTTCCGCTAAATCTCCGCATGCGTCAAAGGAAGGCGAAGAAAATGTTCGGCGACCGAATCAATTGAAATATAAAAATGGTTTTTAAGGTAGGCCATCTTCCAGCGTTCCATTTCCGCCCGGAAAATGTCAGCATTATCCGCATAAGATGAAAATCAGTTAATTTCATTTTAATGGCATAAATCGTGATTTTTACGACTTATCAATCATTAAAATTAATATTATCATTAACGATTTAAAAAAAAACCGTAAATGAAAACTGCTGAAAAAATTTCATATTGAACAAGATTATAATAATTAATCCCGTTTACAGTGATTCATTTAATAAATACATATGCAGAACCCTAAGCGTATTAATAGCCTTATAAGTGTTAATTACTTAGGTTATATATATCACATGATGGAGGTTTTCATGATTTTAAAAGGTTTTGAATTTTTATTTTTAGGTTTATATATTCATCTATAAATAGTCTAGACAAAATCTCAATGAAAATATATAGTTAAACGCTTTGATTTAAGTTTAAATTTTATTTTATGACCGAAACTTACTTGCACATTTATAAACTACAACATAGCTAAAGTGGTCTGAACGTAGTTATTTTTCGTTTAAGTCAGGCACGTCTGAACTTGTGACTTACTAGACCCCACAAAAATAAAATAATAAACACATTAAGGGTAAAATAAATAGATAATAATCTAAATTTTGCCAAGTAATTTATGACTTCACGTCTACTGCAGTGATTAACTTCAAATAAGCCACGTGTTGAATATCGCTGTCCCAAATCATGCATCATTATTCTACTTTTGCTGGATCTTTTGGTAACTTTTAAGTGATGTTTTTCGCGTATGATTTCGAATCGCTTTCTATAAATAAAATAAATCTTCACAAGTTTTCAAGTCCTCTTTTACTCAAGTTCAACCATTCATTTTTTCATTCTGGCATCGAAGAGCAATCTTCAAACGCCGGGGGAAAACCTTTTTTTTTTTTTTCGGAAAATATGATTTACAAAAAAGGGAAAATATTTTTAAAAGTTTAATTTAAAATCGCACAAAAGATTAATTTTATAATTGGATGAAACAGAGTTAAAGCGAGAAACTACGAAAGTGGTATTTTTATTAATTATCTGAATATTTAATTTTTAAAAAGCTTTATAGAACTTCGCGGGAGGATAATTGAATTTGTTGAATGTCGAGTTAAACTGTCTTCATCTAATATGCAAAACGGAAGAGAAATAGATGGACAATCAGTTGCATAAAAACAAAGTCTCTCATCTCCAGTTTTGATTCATGAAAATACGTTTATATGTGTAAGACCATATAGATGCATTCACTTAATTGCACGTGAACCCTCATCATAAATTTCAATTATCCGAAATTTTGACCCCAGACATGACTTCAGACACGCCAAATACTCTACATTCATTTGCATTCGGCTTGTACACCAATATTATTTGTAATAACTTAAATAATTCGCGCTAATTCTTTTTACTTTCTTCATTTAAATTTGTTTTACCGTAGAAGTGATTTCGAATTCCATTTATATGAATAATCAACGCTAAAGGAAATCACGTTATCCGATCGAATACGAATTTCTCGTTAGGCATTTTCATGATTTGAATTCGATATTTCTACGAGCTTGAGAAGCGCATTTAATTTGCTTTCGTTTATAAATTTAAAAAACTAATTGAAAAGGAAATTCATCGGGCACAGAACGAAGCTTTTCCTCGGCGGACTGGGATCAGGAAGATCATTCTGCACACCCAACGGCTCCGCGACTGCCCCTGCAGCGCACAGCAGGGAAGGCTCGTTCCGCGAGAGTCGTCGCATTCCGCGCCAGTGCCGCGACCGCTGATTGAGCCTGGTTGCTGAGCCTCCTTCTCGGGTGCGCGGACCCGTCCCGAGCTGCTGAAACCCGCCATTTAGCGTTGCTTCCATCTGCTTCCTTAACCGATCGTCTCACGGCATAAGCTGCGGGAAAATCCTTCGTCAGACGCCGCCTTTTCCCGTTCTCCTTTTCACCGAGTTATCTCCCGCGAGAGAGAGCATCTGAATTACTCATTAGCAGCAGCTCGCGGATGACACACTCGGAGGCCTTTCCTAAAATTATCTCCTTCAGTTTGTCTCGAGCTTTCTTTCACCAAAGGATTGTAAGATAACTAATCGGCATATTACAATTAGATTTTCGCGTTCGGTTTATTCGCCGCAGTTTCTTCAGATCGTTTCATCCTTCCTTCGCTATTCATTTCATCTTATTATCATCTACGGATCTAAATTATTCCTGAATTATAGCTGTTGCCCTTTCCTTTCTTCCTATCTCTTCCATCCCCTTGTGCAGGATGCAAACTCCGCCGGCTTAGATGTTCCGATTCCCTTATACGAAAAATTGATGTAATTATTAAAATTGTTCAGTCGCTCTTCATTTACAAAGAGCAAATTTCAAACGAGATTCCAAATTTCAATTTATTAACACCGGCCCATATTTACAAAGCACCCGCATGTGGTAACGAGATTTTATCGAACATTAATGTTTTTCAAACGAAGAAATTAGCGACAAGAAAAGAAAACGGTTTTCCCAAATACGTTATTAAGAATGTTTTATCAGTATTTTTGCCCATTTTTGCCCATGCCAAAGCCGACATTATTTAACCAGTTTATGTATTTTTCCTGCGATTTCCTTTAATTTGTAACAAAAGATCTATGACTTCTCATCTCGCAAACAGATACGGGCCATGAGGTGCGTCATTTTGGGACAAAATCAAATTCACTCAAACATTTTTTCCGCCACGGGTGAAGAACCGTATATTGTTATTAAGAAGTAAGATGGAAAATTGCAACGATTTTTTATTCCTTATTTTCATAACGATTTTAAAATTTACGCTTAATACTCTTGCGGCAGTTATTTGTGTGGAAAATTCGGGAGAATAGATTTACTGTACACATCTATGTACATGTAAAAAGACATAAAAAATACAAAAGAGAGTTGACACTTGCTTTTTTCCCTCATCAAGTTATGTAACTGTTCAACTTTCTTCCGTCAGATGTGCAGAAAAGAAATTTTTAATATCGTATATATATATATATATATCACTCGTGAAATATGATAATTCCAACATAAGGCAAAGTACTAGCATGTAAAAAACTGGTAAGTAATATAGATATATAAGAACCGCCAAAATGTAATTTCATTGATTTGTAATTTATAAAAATAAGTGAAAAAAAATATCTATTTTTATGCTGAGCTCCTTTTATCGCATGTGAACCTCAGATTGAACACCTCCGCATAATATAAACGAGATATAAAAAGGTTTCAATGTAACGTCGGTTGTATTCAAGAACGAATATCGATTTATTTATTACGTATATATACATCACTTATTTATAAATATTTTAGAGGATGAAAAAATTTACTCTAAAAGAAAAAATGTGAAATGTAGAATTTAAAAAGACTCTTTACTCATTTGAAAGTCCATTTTTCCGTTGGTAAATTCTTAAGATAGGAAAAAAAGAAAATTCCGCTTCATTTTTCTTTCCGGCATTCGTCTCCATAAATATTTTCCATTCAACAGTGCTTTGCTCATTTGGCACATCCTAATCATTAATGCCATTACTATGATCACAGCATTTTGGTAGCAATCATTTTTTAGAAAGATTTCCTCATTAAAAGCACAATAAGTTCTTCCTCCCCGCCTCGAAGCAGGGGCGATATCGCGTGCCACGACCATTTAACAAGGGCCTCGGGGTGACGGTGAAGCAGGCGAATTCATTTTGTGTCATCTGAAGGAGACATTAACGTAATATTTATGAATTTTTAATCCTCGTCCTTCATCGTTAATGATGAGTCTTGATCTTATCCCTTTTGCCAGTGAGCTCGGATCTTTTTTTTTTTTTTTTTGACAATTTTTTTCCGAGAGGCCGATCGGGATAAATATAAAGTTATTATTATTGCATGATATAATCCTTGTGGTGAGTGCTTTTCTTAAAATTATTCATAATTGATCCCATGTAATCTTTCACGAAAATGGCGAATTAGCCAACGCAAGCAGATTGGACAAACGCGTAAGAAGCATAATTGTACTGGACCCCACGATCAAACAGATAGTAATTTTAAGTAGTTATCCATTTCTTGTACTCAGTTTTTTTTTCCTCTCCCTCTGCTTCTTTTTAAAGTTTTGTGAATATTTATTTTTCAGAAAAATAAGATTTTAGGAAATGTTTTAGGTAGCGAAAATTTATTCTGCGTCCGTATCTGAGAAGCAAGTGTTTGCTTAACTTTCAAGACGACTTTTACCAAGTTTTTAAAACTTTCAACATTTGAATGCAATGCACATTTAAGTTGATCGCCTTAACAATTATCTTTTAGAAACGAATTCTTTACAATTTCGTCAAGTTTTCTTTCGCTGTCGACAATCAAAATTTGGTTTTTAATACATATTAATCATCAAATGCTGCAGACTTAAAATGGGGTTGCAGAAGGTTGGAAAATTTCGGCCGTGGGGGGGGGGGGGAGTTTTGCCGTATTATTGAAGGGAATTTTCCCGAGTGATGACCGGGATGAAACATGATTTTGGAAGTTTTCAGCTGGAACTGGAAGTTTAAATTTTAAATCCATAAATTATTTAAGGTGCGAATTCTGACATTCCATGGAAACATATGGGTTTGAATTTTAAAATTAATAATTTAAATTTAGCGATTAACACCAATGAACGGTGTTTTAATGAAAATGACTAAATTTTCCAAATTCGAATTTTCACACGTCAGGATCCCAGATCAAATATTGAATTGTCAAGTGTAAAATAAGAAAGCGTCAAATTTTTATTTTTTAAAAAAGTAAACTGTTATTTATATTTATTCCACATTTGATCCTAAAAACGAGAGCTGATACATTAATAAGCAAATAGTGGTATGACAAAAGCACTGCTCTCAAAGCTCTGAATAAGCTATATTCCCATATAATGCGGGCATTTATTATACTTTGAACGTTGATATAAAAATTGCGCTTTTTGTTTTCTCTTGTTGGATTCATTATTTAGATATATTAGTATCACATTCAAGGTACTTACATTGCATATATTTTATTATATTAACTTACTCATCTATTCAGTTTAATATCGAAATTCAATATATAACCGAAACCGATAAATCATATTCTGTGAATTTAGCCAAGAAATTTTAATTTCGATTTTCGAATCGGCTCCAATAAAAAATTGATTATTTCGCGAAATTTTAGTATAAATAAATTTGATACAATCGAGAAAGAAATTAAATAATAGAAAAGCTTGTGGAAAATGTTTGGAAAGCTTAGTTTAGCTAAGGCGTCGCTTTTATATAAGACTTTAATAAAAGAATATCTCATAGTTTTCATACGAATTAAAAGAGAACAAAACATAAATTGAGGGTAGGAAGAAATTTCTCTTCAACTTTTTGAAAAGATCATGCAATTTGTACAAAAAGACATCATACTCTACCATCACATCAATTATTTTCAACTGAATTGTATAATATTGGAGACGTTAATTTTTAAGATATAAAATTCTTCCCTATTTTTTTTTAATGGGATGTAAATAACATTTGTGAAGGCAACATAAATTTACCGTCACAACTACAAAACTTTATTAATTTTTGTTAACTCAGAACAAATGAATACCAACTAACCTGTCAGCAAATGGCTAATTACATTAATGCACAACTAAAACGACGACTACTGCAAAAGTGGATAATTAAATATATTAGGATAAGAAAGACCTATAACTTTTAATTTTTGAGAAAAATTTTGAAAAGGCATTAAAATGAAAATAAATACATTCAAAAGAATGTAAAAATAACATATTAAATTAATGATATAATAACAAATCATTCGTATATAAAAACCCACATATTTGTCCATCAAATTCTCGGTATAATATCCATACTTATATATATTTTTTTTTCTCGGTAAAATAAGATTTGTCATCATTACAGTAAATATTTTGTCGACTTTGAGAAAAGTTAGACTCGCTTTCAGCTGATATGAAAAATTGTACGATAAAAATATATTTATTATAATATAAAGAACACATAGATGAAATGGAAAAAATGTGAATGAGTAATAGCGAAAAAATGAAATCAGATTTGCAATATAAACAGCATAACCTTAAAATTCGAGTCAATATATCATTCAAGGAATTAAATTACAATTAAGTAATAGTAAAAATTAACAAATTAAGATTGGATATAACAATCAATTTTTTAAGCATTTCACATATCATTAGATCGCAATAGAAAAAAAATCATACATTTATACAAAATTGAAAAACCAAAATGAGAGAATATTAGGACATTTATTATTAAACATGGATTCAAACTTTATTTTGAAAAGTTTTATTTAATTAATCAAAAGTTTATTGGAACTGACAGGTTATGAAAATGTATAAGTTACAATGAAAAAATTATTAATTGATGACAGTGTTCGGTCAAAATATTTAATGAAGAATATTCATATATATATATATATATATATATATATATATAGATTATATGTATATAGTAATAGTGATTCGGTCTTGATATGGAGAGATGAAATAAAAAAGACAGTCAAATTAACATGCTGGAATGGGAAAATAAAAACTAAGACTTAAAAAGCTACTTCTGCGATGAGTATCAGAGTATTCAAAAAATGAAAAAGAAAAGTAGAGGAAATTTATGAAAACAAAGAAAAAAATATGGAGATAAAAATTATATAGTATTTAGGAATTTAGCTCAAAACGAAAAAGGCAGGATTATAAAATGTAATTTCGTAGCTTCTTACTGCTGATGAAAATAAAAAAATAAATTCAAACGGCTTTCAACAAATATTTTTTGTTAATTAATTAGGATTAACAGAACCACATATCGAACTTGTCTACGATCTTGATTCAAAATCTTATATAAATGTTCTTTTTATTATGATATGAGAGTTCACAGTTGTAATACAGTGAATCTCTTATCTCAAGTTGCATCCTCTAAATATAATGGGTAAATATTTAGAATGTAAATTTTAATTAATAGTTTTTTGCCATACCTTTTGTTAGAGAATTGTATATATTTAAGTAATAATATTTACATTAGTTCCTCTCCCATTAATAATATTATAAACTAAAAAAATTTTAAATATTTTATAAGATGTCTAACTGATTATTATTTATATTGTTATATTACATTTATATAATTACATTATTATATTTACATTAAAAATGGCCGATACGTGACAAAAAAATTATTTGTCCAATATTTATGACAGAGGGCATTAAAGTTAAATAATATCCACGTAGAAAATGAATCTCTCATTTTCTTTATTGAATAATGATGCATAAATTGGGCCGATCATTTCAATTTTTACAACAAATGAGCCTTATAGACATTCGGAAAAAATCATCAATTCCTACCGATTTATATTAGCATAATTTTTTGATATTTTATCCCCATTTAAAAGAATAAAATGATAAATTTTTATGTTAAATTTCACAGAATATTCCACCTATTCTTTCTGATCTTTGTCATATCCATTCGCATTAGTAAAAATAATTAAATGTTTTTCCAACAGAAATATGTATTTTGCAAAGGATATATATTTTCTTATATATTTTTTGATTTAAAACTTTTTTTTTAAGTAATCAAATTTCACAAAACTGCTTTAACTAAAAAAACATTCCATTTTATTACATTATTTGCAAAGAGTTAAGATTATCTATTTTAAAATTATTTTCATGGTTATTGAATATATTTCATTCAACAAAAAGCACAATTAGGCGCATATTTTTAGAATACGTTCATATATATACTATAAATTAATATATATATAAACAATTGAATTTATACAGTTAAATATATTAAAGTTTATAGTTATATATTTATATATATTTAAAGACAATATTCAAGGGTTAAATAAGTCGGATATTTCCAATATCACACTTTACCGATGTAGCATCGACTTTACTTCGATCGGATGCCCGACATTTGTTATAATATACATAATGATATCAATTACATCAAAACATTTAGCCGTAATTAGCTCAAAGCCACAACATTGCGTACAGTTCTTTACAACAGTTTCTTTAAAAGCAATTTTTACAATTAGATAAAGCTCTTTGTCTCAGAATTTTAAATCTTGTAATTTTTTTTTCTTTATTTTTGGTCTGTTTCAAAATAAACACATTTCAATTTTTTAAGCCCAGTCATATTTTCCACTAACATTTTATAATTTATTTTACAAAAGATTGATATTGTAGAATCTCCTCAATAAATATTAAACAGAGGTTACCCCAGCGTTGTTTAAAAAATTCATTCATTAAAAAAATTTTCACTCCGAAATTTCCTTTTCCAGACAATATTTAATTAAAGATGACTGATTTAAGTTAAATAGTATCTTGCTTTAAGTTCATATTTTTTGCTTTTCATATTTTCTTTTATTCTTTCTCTCAGTGATAAACATTGAAATTAATTTTTGCTATAAGATACCGGTCTAATATGTGAAAAATTAACTTTTTTTGTTCAAGGAAAGTAAAATTAATTTCAAAATTAGCTTACATTTAATATAACTATAAATATAGATTTTATATATTTATATACATATGCATGACACGGGAGAAAACAAACAGAAAATTTTTATACTTTTAAATTAAACAAATCGCAATGCGTTCTCGATTCTTCAATATTTTCATTCCGCGAAACTGATAACCGGCAATATTTATCATAATTTAATTAAATCATAGATTTATAGATATATCGTATGTGACACGAATATCAATATAGGATTATTTAAAAATAATTAAATTTAATAAAAAAATATATAAGTGATATGTTTAACATTTTCTTTATGAAAACCACTATAATCACGAAAAGAAATCCCTATTTTATGTTCTACGGATGATTTTAGGCAACAGTATTTTTTTTTTCTGAATAAAAATGTTTTTGCGTGATGTGATTTTTTTTCAAAATTCCCTCCAGTACCAGCCAGAATAAATATCTGACTTTTAAAAACAGTCATGACATGTTTGCAAATCATTAATTTTATTTTAAAAACTGATATTTTAATAAATGTCATCGATATAAATAAACAATATAAGTATTTTAATCATCAATTAGTCACAAATAGCGCATTCTGATTTCTATATTTCTTCATATCACATCAAAGGTGTAGTAATATGATTCATAGTATTATTTTCGGTAAATAATTTTTATATTTCATGTAGCATTGGTTTTACAAGTTTAATACCTTATTAATTTAGCTATTTTCGTTTTGTACACGTTACTTTCAGCCAATGACTTTAATTAAATGTGAAATCAAAGAAAGCTTACCATCAAATTAAAAATATTGATATTTTTTTAAAAACAAATGAATAAAATCTGAAAGGTCAAAAAAGAATATTTCTATATCGTCACAAAACTAAAAATGTTTTCCGAATGCGGAAAAAGGGGATCACATCCATCGGAATTAACTGAAAAATTTTAAATCAAACACTTTTCAAGAAAATAAAAGGCCAAGTTCACATAATTAAAAACGAAAGAAAATATTTTTCTTTTTCCGAATATTTGAATGGGAAATCACAACGAAACAGGACATCTCTCTAGCTAGAAAATCCCGCAGCAACTGATTATTTCCGAACGCGAATAAGGAGAACAATTTACGGTCCCCCACGCATGTCTCTACCTAATTCCACCCATAAACCAACCGGAAAATTCTGACACGCTGGGCATTAAGCGAAAATATAGAACACTAATTGTTGCTAATATAATACCTTCAAAGGGTGCTAACGAGGAATGATAAAATTAAATTTCTTTTCTTTTATCTCTGTAAACGATCCCCTCCCAATGAAAAGAACCGTACAATAAGCAATTGTTGTGTACCATTAAACAATGAAAGCTAAATTCATCATAACAGCCGTATTAAAACTCGTTCGCGATTATCTTCAAGTCAAAATTAGAATAATTTATATACTTAAACATAAAAAAATAATGCGCTTGATTCCACATAAAGGACGTTAAAATTCTCTACAGCTATTCAGATATCAAAATCACGTTCATTTATTTTCTTTGGAGTTTACGGTAAAAATTGTATTCTGATAAGATTTTTGACGATATTGTAATTAGTCTTAATTTCGAAGAAAGCATATTCTTTACTTTATGATATAAATATACACAAGTATATTTTAAATTTGAAGAAAACGCATAATGTTTCCCTCTTGATATCCAATTAATTTATAATTTTTTTATTTTCATTATTATTAATTTGTAAATATTCATGTATCTACATAAAAAATTTATAATGTACATATATAAATATCATTGCCTACTAAAAAGCTATTCTTCAGCTATAGGGAGGAAATGTTATATTTGAATAACCCGAAATTAAGTAAGATAAGTAATAATTTTTATTAATGTAAAAGAAAAACATTATATGACTTTAAACAGAGCAAAACAAAAATACTATTTTATTTCTCAAATTATTTTCATTATTCATTCTTGAAAAAATGTTTAATTTTTGTTATGTAATAATTTATGACAGACATTTTTACATAAACATAAAATTGAGAACTTTATTATATTAATGGTTCGTTAATTGTACATTACATTAATTGCACTCAATTAAACTGCTTCAGCACTATATATCTAAGTTCTTATTTACATTTAAAGCACTTCCTTTATATTTTAATATTAAAAAAACGAAAGAATTTTCTGCCAGCTTTAGTGTTTATAGTTTTTATGTAAAAGATGGTTTACATGAATGTAGTCTTCCGGAATGCAAAATCTGTCGGTTCATCTAATTTGTATTATGTGTACATTTAATTATTTTTAGATATATCAATTTAAATTATATTATCATAAAACATTCATGTCAGAGATACATCCAAATAATTCCATATAATCGATATTTGATAAGGCAGAGTTGATACAAAAAGAGTTCCTTTAACTCCGGAATCCCATTAAATAAACTTTAAAATAAAAATAATTCAGTGTTTAAAAATTCTTCTGCTTAATCAAAATTTCGTTATGTTTTTTCTTTAAGTAAGTACTACAAAAATTTTAGCAAACTTAAAAATTAAAAAAAGTAAAAAAATGCCAAAATTATTCAAGAAGACAAAATGATTCATGCACATTTTGGATAATAATTTCAATATAAAAAAAATTAAACGGATTTTTAAGTTTTGAACCTGCAATTCCGATTTATGGTCAGTAATGCAATTTGTTTTGCATCATTCTACTATATTCATTTGTAAGTGGAACAGAATACTTTTAGACGAATATCCATAACAATAAAACAATAATAACGATAACAAAAACTGTTGCTTCACACTTTTACATAAAATTCAATCATAAGATTAAAATTTCAATCAGTTTATAAGTAAAAAATCTTAAAACATCTATTACTGGTTTAAAATTCAGAAGTGATTTTTATCGATCCAATTTATATTTCAGAAGTTTTCTTTACTTTTTATAATATCCAGTTAACGTTTATAAGTTAGAACAAATAATATTATGCATCAATCTACTAAGTAACATTGTAAAATGCATCCATGAAATAAAAAAAAGATAAGAATACAATATTCCATCTTTTTTTCAATCAGTCATTATTTAATCTTCACTTAGAGATTGAATATAAATAGTAACATGTAATAATTATCCAGGTTTTTGCTTACTTTCACACATAACATTAGTATAAACATTTTAATTAGTTTATTGACAAGGGTTGAAATGTTTAATGTTTATTAATCAGTTGAAAATGTTAAAATTTAAATAAAATGTAGTGTATATTATATAAAAAGAGTCATACTTAACAAGCTTGGCTATTCTATATATATTACATTTATAGCTACTTATAGTACTTTAGTTTGATCTGAATTTTACTTTTAAAAGATGAGATTTTTAAATGAGGTAAGAAGAAATTATACTTTTTTTCTACAAGAGGTTTATAAAGTCGCGATCAAATTTTTTAAATAATTCATTCAAATTTGATTAATAGACCTTTGATTGATTGAAAAGTACTTTTTCAGATGAAAGTTGTGAAATTCATATCAAATTTTGCCTTGTAGGAGATTAACAAAGAGAATGAAGCATTACGAGCAAGAATCAGGGAAGTCGAAGATGAGAATCAAGAGCTGCAAGCTCAAAGCATTACGCAGAACAGAACAATACTTGGGATGCGGAACGAGCTGGCCCTTATGAGGCTGCAGCTGAACGAGATGGCCGTTACAAGTGCTCTGCTTACGGAAAGAGTGCGGCAATTGGTGCAGCAATCACGGAACATCATCCAACAGGGTGAACAGTCCAGCAGCGTTAACCAGGTTATGGCACCTCCGCTTATGCTACCTCCACCGTCTTTCTGGCCTACTTATTTTAGGATAAGTCCAAGACAGGTAGTATCATCTGTATAAATCAATCGAATCAACTGGACATAAATACTCTTTGATCGTTTCTCTCGCCTAAAAATTTTGAATAGATCCGTGAAACAATTCTCGATCAGTAATTGTCACGTTACCCGAGGATGTGAAAAAGATAAAACCGAACCTGATTATTTAAATAAAATAGCACGTAACTCTTTCAATCTTGTAAGTTTTGAGGGAAAAGACAGATAATAAATTGTGATAAAATGACATTTAGTGAAAGGCTTTTCGTTTTTTAACAACTGATGCTCAGAATCAATTTTATATAAAGAAATAATGGAATATTACAAATATTTTGTAGCTACTTCTCAAGGAAATCGATAACTGCGTCAAAATAGAAGATCTTCCTTTTATAAACAGTTTTCGAAAATTCAAAACTGCCAAAATATAATGCAAGATAGATTTTCAAAGTTTAAATTTCACTATAAATTTTCAGTTTCGTTTTACAGGTCGGAGCAGGTGAAGCTTTAATGACGCGCCTTGGGATGACGATAACGAACCCGCAACAGCACAGAATCAAAAGAGACATGAGACCGATGATACGCAGATTGTCCCGATCTTCGGCCGACAGGCGGAATATTAACGACAGCCGAATGTCTTCGACCCATACCTCCCCCTTTCGAGTCAAAAACCCCTCCGGTCTATCCAGATTCTCTCAGTTACAAGGATCGTTCCTCTGTTCGCAGACGGCTGCCAATATGTCCAGGGCATTCGACGAAAGCGTCTCCGATTCGTCCGACTCTGACGACGACTCGTTATCGTCCCAGCGTCGAAAGGCGAGGAACTTCGGGGCGGTGACAAATCGAGAGGGTCTCGTACAAAGGAACCTATTTCAGAATTGCAACCTATCGTTTCCGTCAACAGCAGCAAAATTCATACTCCCCATGAGCTGGAATCAGAAAGATAAGGACAACCATACCCTTCCATCGACAAGCAGGAGCATGAAAGAATCGGACGCGATATTTTTGAGACCGGAAAGAAGCAGCTTTCCGATTCGGCCGGATATCAAACGTTCAAACGTTTCGGAATGCGTTCAATATACGTTTCCCACGGTTCACGAGGGATCCTGGCAACCGGACGTTCGATCGGTAGTCACCGCTGTGGGTCAGAACGTGAGAGCGAAATCGAAAGAAGGGAAGTTGCCAGAGGAGATGATCGGGCAAAACAAAGAACAGGAAGTGCAAGATGACCGGGCCGAGCAAGAAGTTGCCAGCAAGGCGGCATTTGAATCAGAATCGCAATCGTCGACAGACGACGAAATCAGGACAAAAGATCTGCAAAGAGAACTGCAAACGGGGATAGCCAAAGCGTTTGATTTGGAACAGGATGGCTTTCAGGCAGATGAAAGTTCCAGTTGCATAACCTCCACGGAGGATTCCCTGGAGATGGTAGCCGTAAGTAAAACGGACTTGAAAAAGATTTAAAAATCCATTTTCGTCGCAAATTCATGATTTTATACACGGATGTATAACTCATTGAATATTTAATTACATTACCTAAAATTATGCTTAAAAACTTATCGTTGTTCTGCAATTACAAATATAAATTACATTGGTTACAAAATTATTCTTAATCTTCGAAAACAAGTGTTTATCTTCCTTTAGAACATTATATGAAAATTTTAATATAGTATTATGTCCACGGAGAAGTCTTTTTACATGAAATTACCGCCATAATTTGACCGCATAGAATGTAAGAATATATATCTAAAAAAGAATAAATTGATATGACATTTGAGAAACACCAATTCAAAGCTATCGTTGTATTCTATGATAGCTCAGGATGTATTATGCAAATATGTAACTCAGTTTATATCACCGTGAAATTTTAATACATTTTCACAACAAAGGTGTTACAGAAAAAAACATCGTGTCGTAAAAACTGACTTTTCTTCTTCTAAACTCTTTTTGAATCCGAATTTCATAGGGTAAATAAATTTTTTTTTTATATTAATGAAAGATTTTTTTATGAAAAATTTATATTATAAAAGATAATTGTGGCAAATAAAAAGTGTTTAACTCTTAAAATATAAAAATTACTAATACAATTCCTTTTGTGTGATAATTCTTCATTCACCACTGGCATTGACAAAAAAAAAACATTTTATAATTTTCTGGTAATTTTCAATAGAGTTTTAAAAGAAAAAAATTTATTTTCTTATTATCAGCATTGTTTTCTAATGAAAGAAAATTTTGATTTTAATGTAAAAAATGAAATAATAATCATAATGTATAAATTTATCTTTAAAATTATTATTTACTATGCAAATATGTGTCTGATTGAGAATGGGATTTATGTTCTTGTGATGCTGCAATGAGACTTTAAAATTATTACGTTATAATATAATGTAAATACTCTAAATATTAATAATAATTAAATAATGATTAATAAAATTATTATCGTAATTAAAACATTAAACAATAATTATTATTTATATATTTTTACTTTACTTATTTATTACATTATCTACTTAACTCCTACATATATATGTATATATATAATGCCACTTCTATATACATATGCTATATATCATCTATATATAATAATCCACATATATTATAATATATATATAATCCTAAATCTCATCAGAATAATTGTAATCGTTTTATGTTAATAGAATGTTAATGTTATAGAAACAGGGAATACATTTAATTAATTGAAAATTCAATTAATTACAAAGATGTATGTATATTTTTTAAATGTTTTACGTAAAGCACAATACACGAGTAAAAGAATTCAATTTCAGATCCGTAAAAGAAAATTAGTGCAATAATTTGATATTTATTGCAACTAATGTAATAATCATTTCTTCGAATTTAAGTTGCTCGTTACTTTATAAACGGAGCAATATTTTTTCAAAAATTTCATGCGTGACAGCATGAAATTTCTCGTTATTTAGTAAAATTTTTTTAACGAGCGCTAAACTCCATGTTTCAATTAAAATCAATTTTTTATAAAGAAATTAAAAATCGAAACTTTTGAACATTTAACAATTTCCTTTAATAATTTAAAAGACAAGAGCTACCAACAGTAGTAAAGTAGAAAACATATAATTTCTGAAAGTGCTTCAAAATTATTTGTAAAACACTACCTAGCGGAACTAGAAATAACTACAGTTTTCATAATGGCGAATGTTCGTGATAGTGACACATCGTTATGGCTTCATAATAAGCTTGGTACGTCAAACGATTCATGGACCGGCGGTTCAATATGCTCTCAGCTCAATGCAGAGGTGCTGAGAAATATTAAAGACTGTTTTCCTGATCTTCAAACTCAAGTCAAGCTTAAACTCTTACTTAGTTTTTTTCACATCCCAAGGCGCAATATCGATGAGGTTTGTTTAAGTTTGTTTATTATTAATTTTATTTATAATTAACTTAATAAAATTAATTTGTCAGAAGCATTTAATAAGCAGAATATTTTTATGTGAAATGCCGTGATATTTTCCTGTTAAGAGAGAACCTACAATTTTTTGATTTTTGCTTTTCTTTTTTGAAAAATTTATTGTTTTATTTTTTCTCATAACATTTCCTGCGGTACGTTTGTATTTTTAACGAAAACAACAATTAACTATTTAATGTGGTGCTTTATGTAACCTGCTTGAAGTAAAGAAACGAATCACGTTACAAAATTATTTTGTCAGTTACGTTCCTAATAGTTTTTAGCACTAAGTATTGTACTGGCAAGCCACATTTTATTTTCTCATTTTCCTTTTCTTGTTGTAGTGGAGAGTGGAACTGGAAGAAATTCTGGAGGTGGCACAGATGGATTCAGAATCATGGGTTTCAATGTTAGCAGAAATTATGAAAACATTACCTGGTTCTGGATCTTTAAACTCTGATATCCGAGATGTTGAAGAAAACAAAAGGATATTTTCAGATTTAGTCAATGATTTAAAAAAATTAGGTGATTACTTCAATTTAATGTCTTTTATTGATGTTCAATTCATGTTTAGAAATAAAGTTTTAAAATTTGTTTTTGCTGTAAATTGTTTGAAATTTTAACTTATTAGGTTATATAAATTAAGTTTTTCCTTAAATAAATTTTTGTGTTTTCTTGGACAATAGGCAACAAATTAAAAAAAAAATTTTAATGAGTTATAATGTCATATAAAATATCATTACTTTTAAATATTTTCTCATTATATTAAAAACATAGGTAAAACCCCTAAATATCTTATTTCCATCTTATATTTATAATGTTAATGTGACCCCTCATGCCTTTTTTAATGTTTTGTCCTGGTTATAAAATTTATAATTTTGGTTTTTGTTAACTGGCTGGTTCCAACAATGACAGCAATGTAAATAAAAAAATTTGTGATAACTCAAAAACCGCATTATGTAATATTTTGCACTGACTTTGTAGTTTTTAATTGGAAATTACCAAATATGAACTTTAAATAGTATTTTAAATGTTATATCTTGTCTTTCATAGAAGAAAAAAAATTTATTAATTTAAAAATATAATATATATATCTATTTAAAATCATATATTTCTGCATAAGCATGGCAAAGAAAGTTGCAAAATTGAAAAATATTTCATTTGAATGTTTAATTGATAATTTTAAAATTGATCACGTGAATTTTATAAATAAAAGTTCAAAATCAGTCTTGAATATTCTGAAATAATTATTCATTTTGTGAAAGTGCGGTGTCGGAGAAAATTTTTATTGTATAAAAAATTGGTTCTGAATCTAGGGACAAAATCAATTGAATTAAGTCCTTTAGTTAGGTTTATTAATTATTTTTTAATTCTCACTTTTTATGTACATAAGGAAATTTAATGTACCACATGTGAATATAAATTTTCAGATGAATTTTCTTTTATTAAAAAGTAAAATAACTGATGATTCAAAGAAAATTCAATTATTTTAAAACAATATTAAATATTAATTGTTTTACAGATCATATGTTAAATAAATTATAAATAAGAAAATCAATTTTTTGTTTTTTTTAGTGAAAAAAAAAGCCGATTTAGGAATGCTTCCATTAGAATGTCACTATTTAAGTAAGCCTGCTTTACTGTCGTTAGTTGGTCAACAACCACAGCCCACTAAACATTTTACGCTAAAAAGAAAACCAAAGAGTGCTGCTCTCAGAGCAGAATTACTTCAAAAATCTACTGATGTACAGAATAGCGTTAAAAAAAGCCCTGCTCCCACAATACCCCTAAGGTCAAGGGGAATGCCTAGGAAAGTTGCCGATACCAGTAAGTTGCTTAAGTGATGTCTAACTTTTTACGTTGAAGCATTATTTTTTGGATTTCGAATTTAACGCATAATTTCATTTCAGCTCCTCTGAAAGGTATTCCATCCAGGATAACCACCGGAGGATTTCGCAGTCCTCCCCTTAGCACTGCAGCCATCAGTCGAACTCCGCTTGGTAAAAGCGTGATGAAGAGAAAGGACGGTGGCATAAAATTACTGGACATTAATGAACAACCCTTAGGTTACGCTCAAGCAAAGAAGCGTAAACGAATGCAAGGTGAAATTTGATTTGAAAGATCTAAAAATATATTTAAATTTTCCATACATTTAATGGAAGGCAGATGTTGTGATGGAAAATTGATTATTGTTTTTTAGACTTAGAAGATGCAAAGAAAGCATCAGAAGAAGCCGCGCTAAAGGCCGCGGAAGCTTCCGCTACTCCAGATTATGCTGCTGGATTGACTTCGCTAAATCCGCCTACCCCGGTTCCTTCTGGTCAAAGTGTAATTAGAGAAACGGGTAAAATTCATAAGCATTATCCACTTTTTTTAGCTTAATAAAATGGAATTTGAAAAAAAAATTTTCAATTGTTTTTTTACATGGTTGATACATTCTTGTATTAAAAAAAGTAAGAAATAGGATATAAGAAAGCTTTATTAAATTGTAAAGCAGTGCAAAAAGATCTTAATTGCATGCAATCGATCATAAAAGTTTTTAAAACTTGTAACGCATCTTCGATAAGATTGCTTAAAATAAGTAAACGTTTTGATTAAAATTCAAATCTAAATTCGTATCAAATTTGTTTTGGATATTGGATATAACATAATGAAAGTAATATGTAATAAATCATCCTTGTGTAATTATTTAATTGATTGGTTTTTTAACTTCAGTTACACCTTCTACTCCAATCACTGGCAGCAATGCGATCTCACCGACGACAGTCCAAGAAATTTCAACGGCAACTGTTATTCAAACAAACGCTTCTATTCTCACGCCCCTAACGCCTGTCAGTCCCGCCGTAGTTCAGGTACAGGCGAACGCAAGCAAATCCACTGTAAATGTCTTTATTTTACTATATTGTTTTTCTTATTTTTTTTTGTATTCCTACTCCTAACATATTGCTTGAAATTTTCCAGACAACGCCACCGGTTCCGGACCTCACTCCCTTGCAAACTGTTCAGACTCCAAATGGTGCTCCCGCACAGGTTATAATACAGCGACAGCAGTCTGTTACTCAGTACAGGATAGCTCAGCCCACATTGGTTACGTCCGTACCTAACCAGCAACAGTCAACACTGAGGAGGGGTTTATCTTTAACGGTAATTTATTTATCTATCTTATTTTTATTTTTTATTTTTTTTGTTCCAGTTTTAACGTATCAGTTCGTTTATTACAGAGAGAGCAGATGATAGAGGCACAAGAAATGTTCAGGGCGGCGAATAAAGTAACAAGACCGGAAAAAGCTTTGATTTTAGGTTTTATGGCAGGATCAAGAGGTAATATAAATTAATTTTGGTTTTATTAAAACAAATGTTTTTCCTTTTTGGGATCTACAAAATTAAATGCCCTCGAAATTATTGCAGAAAATCCGTGCCCGCATTTAGGGAATATAGTCACGATAAAACTGAGCGAAAATCAAGAAAATGTTGTGCAATCAGATGGAACATATCTGACTATGATGGTGGAGACTCACTTTCAAATGAATTATTCCACGGGGGAGTGGAAGAGGATAAAAAAACTGAGAAAAATCGACGAAAGCATGGTTATACCGATTCAGAGTGTATCCAGCTGAGTGTTACTTTTAAATTCGGACATTCCTAGTTAACGTCAGTTATAAAGAAGATTTTGGGAAACCGAAAAATTACCAAAATTAAAAAAATCGAGTATTGGTTTTTTTAGAAAAGAAGAAATTTGTTTTCCTGGGGGGGTTTATTACGTTGATAGATTATTTAAAATGAAATAATTATTATTTCCTTTTTTCCTTTACACGTTTGAAATTTCAAATGGAAATTTTATAACTTTCCTGAAGGAAATATTTTAAAAAAATTAATGCCGAAAAATGAGAAAAAATATATATAATATATATATATGCTTTACATATTGTTGATCATGAGAGCTTTTTTCTCTGGTACCTTGAAGAATTAAGTTAATTTTAAAAATGTAAATGAGGGCTCGTCGGTTAATTTATATCTATATGTATTGTAAATCCTTCTACAACACGGTTAATAGTTATGTATTTAAGTGAAAAAGTTAAAATTAATGCATTTCAGAAATTACATTATAAGCTGTGATGTCTTGCAAAAATAAGGATATTTTTCTGTGACATATTTCCAGCTATAGAAAAAAAGAAATTTCTAAATATTTTAAGACTTAAAACTTTTTATATCAAAATTAAAGTTAAATTTAAAAAAAATCCATGTATGTAAAAATAGATCATATGAAAGAAAAGAAAGATATAATATCAAATAAATCGATATTGTGGAAAAAATACGTGTCAGTGCCAAAGTTTATTAAATTATACATTGTGAAAAACTGTGTTGTAGAAAAGGTTGACCTGACTGTATGTAAAAATGACAGGGTGTGACCCTGGACATCAAACGTGAATTGTAGAAAATGAAATGTAAAGCAAACACAGAATTGCAAATCTAATTTGAAAAAAAAGCAGTTTAGCAATATCTATAAATCCATAGTTGAAAATTTCTTAATTTTCCTGAGTTTGAAAAATTTGAGCCCGAAATTGCAACACCCAAAAGCGGTTGATGCAAATTTTTTTTCGACGCATTTAACAAAAGCAGTTGAAATTAAATAAAAATGACAGAACCCAAGGATTTGGGAGCATTTATCTAGATTTACGGAATAAAAAAAAAAATTTTTCTAAGGTACTCTCTCATTCACTGCCTTAAATTAACAAATTTGTTGTTTTAAAAAAAGAAGGAAAAGAAATTATTTATGTTAAAGCTGAAATTTTCCGTTGCGTTAATGACTTAACTGTTGAAGCCTTAAGATTTGCAATTGTAATTTATTAGCGAGGCTTTTTCACGAGCAAACAGCTAGAGGGACCCTACGGTGTGGAAGTTCTTTCGCCTCTGTGCAGCCATCCCGTTGGCACTCGCTCCGCACATCTAACGGGCCCGTAAACGTAACATACCTCAGAGTGAACGCGACGTAAATGACATGACGCTGTTCGCTTAGTTTCATTCCTTTCACATCGTCGCCGATTTGCCTGAAACCGCCGGAATAGCGCACTACATTTCGATTAAAGGCAAATTTTTCAATTACCGAAAACCATCGTCAAAAGCGAGGGCCGTGAAACCGGTTTGGCTGCAACTGATGGGATCCCGCAAAATCAGAGAAATTATTTTAACCGTGTGTCAATCAATCAATTTGATCCATTTATTTATCAAGCTTAGTTTTTAGGTTCTTCTCTTTAAATATATAGGAAATTTATTAAAAAATATTTCAAAATTCTTTTATTTGCCCCGATCTCGATTGCTGGCACATTATGGGATAGACCAAAGGAATCGAGGCTGTGATGCATAGCGCAAATCCTGTACTTCCTGTGAAACAAGTTGGGAGGATTCTGTATCTATTTTATTAATAGTTAATTAATTTTTTATTTCAGTCAGATTTTTGCTTATTATCGTCCATTTGCCGACGCATTTTTCTTTACCGCAGGTAGATTTTTTTAATCACGCAAATGGCCCGGAGAAGTGGAAGGGCTGCACGGACAACCGCGGTCAAACAACGCGAAAACAGCGTGCATCGTTTTCGTGAAATCTCACGGGTTAGATGCACTGAAGGCGAATAAATAAAAGGGTTTGAAAAAGGAAAATTCATTCATTTCATTAGTTTTCCAAACTCGATCGATTTGTCCGAAGCCGTTGCAGGACCAATATTTTGGGTTCCATCTCGAGAGGCGGCACATAATTGAGCTACTGATTAGATCAGTTTTTTTTGCGAGATTTGTAGGAACGCCAAAAGCCCTCGTGCACGAAATAACCGTGCGTCGTCGAAAAAGGCAGGGAACGTAATGCTTCGGCGAAATCCAATCTGGGGAGGGAGTCGAATGGACGCCCGTGCCGCGACCCGAGGGCGTCGACATCCGAAAAACCGTTACAGACTCGCAGCATGTGAAATTTTCTTATATATCGATTCGTTTCGGGGTCTCTACTTAGCATCAGCTCCAACATTTATGACTTCATTTGTAAAATTTGTTTTCATTTTCGGAGATAAACACGCCAAAACTTTTGTCTTTTCATTTTCTCCGCCGCATGCCAGCCGTTAACTCGCTATCCAGATCGTTTCATCGCCTACGGTCTAAATATATTCAACTGACGGTCTGGAAATTAATTACATTAAAACCGGGACTTTCTTTAAAAGATTTTTCGCATAAAATGTCGATATATCCTTCCGCAATGAAATACTTGAAACTTCAGAAAACGAAAAAAAAATGAATAAATAATAAAATTAAACACAACTAATACCAGTACTAAGAATAATTATTGAATCTGTGATCACATGTCATAGCTATGATTATTACTCTTTATTATAAACTGATGTTAGTTGATAATTCGCCTGGAACAAGCTCACGCCCAGTCTGTTCGTCACTATCCGCTTTAAATGTCAAACTACATTAACAGACAAATTTTGTTATTAATTTTCGGCAAATCTTGCATTAATTCACAAATACGTTATAAAGAAATTGACAGCCTATCCTACCGATTCTTGATTTACATCTGGAATCTTAAAATAAGATAGCAAAAGTACGCTATCAAATAAACTAGCAAATTAATGAAAAAATAGTTATCAAGCACAAAACTTTAAAATTTATGCGCCAACCCGGAGATATCTTTTTTTGATTGTGCATGATGCATATAAAAAATAGAACTGAATTCTAACAAACTTTTCACTTTTGTGCATATGATATTACATTGTTATCGACAGAAAAAAATAAAATATTTTTTCTAACAAATGAATTTTGCTGAGATTAAATTTTAAAAATTGGT
>JAOWBB010005415.1:0-31318 GCA_028565995.1 Ricinus marginatus | reverse complement strand
GGGGGGGGGGCGCCCGGGGCGGGGGCGGGGGCTTCGAGGAATATGAGCCTCCGTTTTTTGACTGAATCAAAAACTTTCAATTCATGCGTTCTCTCTAGAATATGCAAAATACTGCATCGATAAAACACAGCCAAATACGCTGTCCATATAATTAATAATAATACAATTATTATTATTATTATTATTATTATTATTATTATTATTATTATTATTATTGTTATTATTACTATTATTATTTTTACAATGCATATCAGAAAAAATTTATTCACAGTCTAATTCTCACTAAAAGGAAGGACTTCTCTTTTCTGATATGCGGTCTCGTAGTAATAAAAAGTTTTTTGTTTTTTTTTTTTTCTTTTTTTTTTTACATTTAAATTCTCTTTGACTAGAGGAAAACAAAAACAATATTTTGCTATGTGAGCATTGGAGAAAAATTTGATCATCCACGGTGCTGGTTCTAACCCAATCGCTTTTGAAATTTAACAAAAAAATTGTCTTTCATCACCACCAAAAAATAAATAATTTTCCATTTATTCTCCATTTTTCTTTTTAAAATTTTTTTTTTTTTTTTTAAATTTTTTTTTTCAACTCCATCTATTATCTTATTTAATGTTAAATTTGAATAAAAAGTCTAGATTGTCAATCTTTTCTTAAATGTTTCTTATTGTTTTCGAGGTGGGAAGGAGCTTTGTTAGGATCCTTTGAGTGTGCGTCCTTTGGCTTCCGACTCAGACGGTCGCAATGACGATGACCAAATGCGGTATTTCCTGCATGCGGTGAAGCAAGTCCGGCGCGTTTCGGGCGAGGTTCTCGTTGGCGAATTCGCACGACGGAAATATGTGAACGACGTAGGCAGCCTGGAAGAAAGCACCGATCGGTGTTAACGCTGTTTGCGCATCGCGCCCGACGTCTCCGATCGTCTCCTCCGGGGATTTCCCTCTTCGAAGCGAAAGCGTCTCCGTCGGAAAGTGCTTCTTCCGTCGGACGTCGACGAGAAATCCGTTAAAAAAAACTAGCTTCCGGATGATTTTCCCGGCGGAGAGATCGTTCGGAGACCGGCAAAATCCCGAAATGAGATCCTCCCGACAGGACCCCCCCCCCCCCCGGGAGCGGCGAGAACGGGAAGATTCCCGCCGCGGTTCGGAGACGCTCTTACCTGCTGCGATCCGGGATGGGCGACGTTCACTATCCCTGCTGCCTGTTTCTTCTGCAAGTAGGTGATAAATCCGGTCTGTAAGTTTGTGCTCTGCTGCAAAACATCCATGTGGTCTCGACCGCACGGAAGTGCCAGCAGCATGCAGTGCTCGTGATCCATCTGCAATCGGAGACGACAATTTTTCAGTCCGGAGCGAAGTTCGCGAAGTGTTGCGGGGCAGATCTCGCGCGAAGGACTCACCTGCATTTTCCGAGCCACTCCCTCCAGCTGCGTCTGCTCCAATCTCATCCTTTGAGCGATTCGAAGCGGAATGCACAGGCCGTCGGTATTGGAAGGAAGAGAGTCCCGAGCCACCATGGGATTGCCGAAGACGAAATGCATCTGCACTGCGGATTGGTCATTTTTCAAAGCGAGTAATCCCTGCCACATGATCGGATATCGCTGAAACGGAAAAAAAAGCCCGTGTAGCGCGAGCCGCGCGATTGCTTCGAAGGAGGAAACCGTGACGAAGTGAGATACCTGAAGCAGCAGAAGTAGAGAGTCCGCCTGGGGCGGAACCTGAGAAGCATGCGGCGGAGTCGTCACCTGCAGTCGCGTCTGACCCGGAGGCTCGGGTACCTGATGGACGTGCCTCGTTATGTGCAGATGGGCCGGAGGGGGTTCGTCGTAGTATCGGGGGTACTGCTGCCTCCCCATGTAGACGGTGGGAGAGTCCGTCGTCCTCTGGCTCCGGAGCTCCAGCGGCGGACTCCTGCACATGTCGCCGGCTCCCCTTTCCCTTTCTCTTTCCTCCAGTTTTCCTTGCAGCGGTGACGTCAATTGGTAAGGAGAGGGCAACATTTCCTGAGCCCTGAGATACTGCTGGTACATCAGTTGTGGATGCACGAACTGCGGATGTCCCAGGTGTCCCATGCCGACGCCTTCGCCCTGCGATCAAAAGGAAAATCATTAATCGATCAGACGGACACTTCAAGAATGCTGCAGCTGTTGGCCCTTGACGAAAGCGAGTCGTACCTGCTGGTGTGCCGGCGGAGGACTGTACAAGCTCTGCCCCGACGCGTGCTGCAATCAGACATTTACGAAAATTAATAATTTTTATATGTGGGATTTACGAGCGAATTTTTTTCGTTCCAAAATTTACTCGGTCTCCAGTTCGGTTAAAAAAAAAAAAATAAATAATAATAAAATAAATAAAATCTGCGAGTTTCCATTATCTTTCGAACCAAGACGAGATGCGTTGAAAAAGACGAAAGTGGCGGCAAAAAGGGAGGAAACTCACCAGGGGAGACTCGAACTGAGGCATGGTGAGACCCCGCGGACTGGAGGCGGCGGAACCTTTGGCGACGTCCACCAAGGCCCTGGAACTCGACGCCCCCGTGACCACGGGCTGCTGACCGGCAAGATGAGGAGCCCTGGGCGGGGGACTGGCGACGGCACCCGTCATGGGGTGAAGCTCGTGAGCCGGCGGACTGGCCTTCACGACTCCGGGCGGCGAACTCGCCACGGCCCCGGTCAAAATCTGGCTTTGCGGCGGTATCTTTTTGGCGTTCTGGTAAATTTGCTGTTTGCCGGGGGAAAGGCCGACGGCGATTGCTTTCCCGCAGTGCGCCTTCACCAAATTGGTCGGCATAGACGTCTTCGGCATTTGTCGCAACATCTTTCCAGGTTCTGGCGAACCCTCGAGGCTGCTGCCAACCTCCTGATACTCCACCCTGTTCATCTCGGTGACGTGCTTTCCCTGTTCCATGTGCGGTTTCTTCAGCTTCGACAATTCGACGGGATAAATCAACGGTTTGGCAATTTCCTTCTCCTGTTTGTTACAGTCCATTTCGACGAGCTGCTCCGGCGGAAGTTTCTTTATCACGTCCGCCGGAATTCGGGTGAGCGAATCCGGTGGTTTCGACTGGGGTGTGGTTGGCGGTGTCGGAGGACGATTCATGAAGACGGGATTCATCTTGTTTGCGTCTCCCAGATGCTGTGCCTTCATCACCGCTTGCTGCAACGAGAGACGGATATCGTTCGTTCGAATTATTCCGCAACGACACGCGGCCCGCTTCCGAAAACGGTTTTCGTCTTAGGCGCGGGAGGTTCCCTACCTTGAGAGTCTCCTGAGCAAGCCAATGGCTGGCGAGTCCTTCGTTGACGATGGGCAAGGCCTCGGGTTTGGCGGCCGGTGGAGGAGGCGTCGGTGGGGCAACCGGTTGAGCATTGGGCACCGGAACGTACTTCCCTTCCTCCTTCGCTCTCATCGCCATCAGCATCCCTGTCACGGGATCGATAAGGGTTGTGGGCTCTTCGTCGCTCGTATCTCCTTCCGCTTCCTCCTGTTCCTGTTCCCTGTCCGGCACCTGAAACGGCATTTGTCGCGATTGATTTCGACTTCCCCTACGAAACAAAACTCTCACTGCGCATTTGCGTGTGCTTCTGGCTCACCTCTAGGTTCGACTCCTTTTTCTCCGGGGTCGTCACCGCTTCCGGAGTTTTGGGATTCGCGACCTCCGCCGCTTCCTTGAGCTCATCGTCGGTGTACGGACACCTCGTCACTTTCTTCGCGGCCCTGGTGATCGTCTTTTTGACCGGAGGCTGCGTCGGCGTCGTTTTAAGCAGTTGGCGAGACGAGCGGCGAGGCGAAGACCCGTTCCTTGGCCCTCCGTTTCTCACCACGTCTTCGATGACGTCGTCCACGGTATTTCGAGATATGTCCTTCTCCTGGAGGCGCCTGGATTTCCTGGTGTTGACCGTTCCGTTGTCTTTCTCCGCCGGCGGACTACTTTGTTCCGGACTTTTAACGGAAATAACGTTTTCCCTCGGGCTCTTAACGGAACTGGGACTCTTGGCCGGCACGTTGGCGTTCGGACTTTTCACAACCGTGGAATACGGTTTCGCGGAGACGGCCAAAGGATCTTTCGCTCCGTTGGGACTCTTGATGGTGAGTATGAGGCGCGGTCTGTCCTTTTCTGATTCTCCATCCTCGTCGGACTCATCGTGAAACTCGTAAATATCGGCGGATTTTTTGCCCGGGTCATTTGCCGATTTGCCGCCCCGTGTTCCCCTCGCAGTTTTCCTGTTGGCCGAAGCCAGGCCGTCCGACTTTCCTCCGGAATTCCGAGTTCTTCGGCCTGTTCCCAAATTCCTGTTTACCTTCTTTCGGCCTTTCCTGACGATGATTCCTCCCGGTTGCCTGCTGTCCTCTTCCGACGAGAAAGCCTTGTGCGTGTCGTCTTGGTTGATTGACGAGGAATCGGATTTGTCGCCGACGGCGGCCATATTCTCGTCGATCCCTTCCTCCGACTTCAAGCTAAGCAAAGAATCCACCTTCTTAATCACGGACTCCGTCTGTTCGATGACGGTACCGGTCACAGCGAGAGGTTGTACCTCTGCCGGCTCCTCCTTCGGCACCTCGACCAGAACGGTCGGAGGAGCGGTCTCCTGTATGGGAAAGTTCACTGTTATTTCGGCCTCGATTTCCGATGCTTCCTCGTCTTCGTCCTTCTCCTGCAATTCCGCCCTTTCCTTATCGTTTTGCTGATTTTCGAGTTCGGCTACCAATTTCTGGAATTCCGCGTTCTTATATTCGTCGTCGAGTTCTTTCTCTTGCTTAACTTGCTCTAATGGCGGGGAGGACAGATTCACCGCCACGGCTTCTTGGACCGGCGCGCTCGCCTTAGAAGCTTCGCTTGCTTGCGCGAGTGCGGTGTTGGAAATGACACTGGTGTTGGAAATGACGCTGGTCTGGAAATTGGTGAACGGCGTCCCTTTCTGCGACGTGACCACACTCTGATAAGGCATTCGGCAGGGAGTCGAAGAAGGCTTCGACTGGACTAGAGCCGGAAGATTCGAGTGCACAGAGATGACCGGAGTAGTCAACGGCCGGACGGAAGCTGTCGATGACGTCTGTATCAGCGTCGGTGTAGAATTAGCATGTGTGATTATAGAACTCGTGGCAAAGCGCGAGACAGGCGGAATGGGAGTTCGAGGAACGACCGATATGATGGAAGCCGTCTGTATGAGACTCGATCGAGAAATTTCGAAGTTGGTCGTGGCCGAAGGCGGCTGCGACAAAGCAGGGCCCAGCGACGGTGGTGCGGTCGTTGATGCGCAAGCGGCCGAACGAGACGTGACGGGCTCCGGCAACGTCAGAGCGGGCATGTCAACAGCAGGTTTTTTCGTTTGGAGTCCGGGATCGACGACTTGCACGACAGACGTTGGCGCGGACACCAACCTCTGCTGCGACGCGGTGAGTTTCGGCACGGGATGAAGAATTATTTTTTGTGAAATAAGATGACCCGGAATATGCCTCGGACTGACGATCGTCGTGGTGGTCGTGAATCGAGGGGTGTTCGTCAAAGTAGCTATCGTCTGCGTGAAAGCAGCAGCAGCAGCTGCAGTCGAGCTGGGCGTGATAGGCGACAAAATTTGGGACGTCCCAGAAGTCCGACCGGTTGTTATTATGTTCGAAGGCGCGGCAAAAGCCTTCTTCGGAAGTGGTGCGCTGGTGGTCGAAACGGCCAAAGGCGCCGTGGATCGAATCGGAGTGAGCACCAGTGCCGGTGCCGTGTTGGTCGCCAGCGAGATCACTGGCCGCACTATTGTCGACATGTTAGGAGACGTCCTCGGAGGCGAAGGAGAAACCTGCTTCGTGACGGGCACCAAAGGAGGAGGTGCAAGCAAAAGACGATTGTCTACATAAATCCTTTCCGGGCTCTTGATTGCCGGCATGGGCTCCATGAGGGGTCCCTCATCCCGATACAGTTTGGGCGAAGCCGGCTTTAAAATCGGAGGTTTCAGGTCGCATTCCTTTGCTTTTTCCTCCTCCCCGATGGGAGCGTATTCCACGCTTGGCTGCGGCGAATTGTCCTCGACAATCGGAACTTCCATTTCTTCCCTGGAGTTCCTTATGGTATCCTTCCGCAGGAACGGAGGCGGCTTCGAGTCGATAAAATACGACGGCTGTATGTCTGGAGTTTTCGGAGGTCTGGACAGGTCGAGATCCGGAGTGCGCGGCAGGGAGTCGAATCGCAATCCGGTGGAAAAATGTTCTTCCGATTCCTCGGCATCGGTGTCGATCTGAAGATCGGATTCCGACTGAGGAGTGTCCGGTTTTCCTTCGTTCAGGCTCCTCACGGCCTGACGCATTTCTTCCTCGTCGTGCGGTTCCGGTTCCGGTTCAACGGGAGATTCGCTTTCGAAGCAGGACGAGTACGTGAACGTCTCTCCCAGGAGAGCCGCGACGGCATCTTCCGTTTCCTCCTGAGATATGACGGTCCGCTCCTTTGTCTCCTCGCTCTTAACAATGGGTGCCTCGGCATCTTCGATCTCTTTTTTCGCTTCCACCTTCGGCACATCGATCAGGGCAATGCTTTGGACGGCACTTTCGTGTATTTTTTCATCCATCTCGCAGTTGAATCCCGGGAAGAACTTGTCTGCTTTCTTGGCACTGACCTGCGGATGAAACGCGGACGAGGGCGATGGCGATTTCGGAGATTTAGGCTCCTTGACGTCCGACGACGGACTCGAAATTCCCTCGGAAGCATCCTGGTTGCTCGGCGGCGACTGAGGATCGGCAGACGCCGCAGGAGACGGAGCAGTCTCGACTTTGAAGAAGTGATGGTGGAGCTCCCGCTTGGCGAGCGTCGGAGGACCGGAAGCTTCCTCCGCAGCGTGCTGGTGGGTCGGAGGAGACTGGAGCTGAGAAGCCGCCGATGGAGGTGCGGCGGCTTCCGCTTTGAAGTAATGGTGATGGTGGTGATGGTGGTGCCTGCTTGACTTCTCCTCCTTCGATTTCTTCCTCTTTTTCTTCTTCTCCTTCCCCGACTTCTTCTCCGTGGCCGCATCGTCGCCGTTGTCGCTGTGCTTGACATTTTCGTCGGAATTTCTTCTCGAGGGCGGAGATGCCAACATCTGCTCGAGAGCTCTCCCCGCCTGCAGTAATTCGTCGTTCGTCTCCCAACTTTTCTTCTCCCGCTTCTTTTTATCTTTCGCTTTCCTGGACTGGTCCTTAACGATGGTGTTCGTCGACTCGACCGGATCGAAATTTGAATCTGAATCGGTGCCGTAAATCTGGGACACGTCCCATTTGGACGGATTGCTTTTCACCTCCATTTTGGGCATGCTATTGTCATTTGAATCGTCGGAAAAGTCGTTGAACATTTCTGCCATTTTAGCCTCCTCCTGCTTTTGAACCGACTCGAAACCGAAACTTCTCTTCGGCGATTTCTTCTTCTTCTGCTTGGCTCCGTCCTCCGCGTCCTCGAAGGTGGACGGAATCGACTTCCGACGCTCTTTCTTTTCCTGCTTTTTCCTCTCCGACTTGGTTTCCAAATCGCCCTTTTCCGCCGTTTCGCCTTCGAAGCGCCGCGACTCCTCGTCCAAGGATTTCTGGCGCTTGTCCTTCTTCTTCGATTTCTTCCTGTCCAATTTATCCGGGGATTTGTTGCTAGAATGATAGGTTGGCTCTCCCTCCGACATGCTCTCGGTGACGGTTCGCTTCTTGCTCTTGCCCTCCTGGGAGAATCTTTCGGTGGAGCTGTCCAGGGAGAGCCGAACCTTGTTCTTCGAATCCGAATTGATCATTTCCGGTTTTTGCGACGTGACCGGCGTCTTCGATGAATTCGAAGAGCTCGTCTGTTTCTTAGGACTCTCCTCCTCCGATGATTCGAAAATGTTTTTCATCATCGCCCTGTTCTTCGATGTGAATTTCTTGCCCAGTTTCTCGGATGCGTTGTCCGTGAGTCCGGCATCGCTTTCGTCGGAGTACACTTCGGAGGCATGGAGGCGGGTGGATTTGGTTTTGGTGCCTCCCTCGTCCTCAGATGTATCGTAAGCCTTTTTGGAACGCCGGTTCTCGTTATCCCAGGATTCGGAGATCTTTTTCTCCCGTCGGACAACGACTTCGTCTTCGCTGCTCAACCTCGAGAACGATCTCCTGGGCATTCGCCGAATTTGGGATGCGTCCGAATCGGAATCGTCGTCCCAGGACGTGCTCCTTTTCTTCTCTTCCCTCTTAGCTCTCGACTGCTTTAACTGCGTGAACTTTTCCTTCAGTTTTCCCTGTCGCTTCTCCTCCTCCTGCTTTTGCATGTTTTTACAGGACCGAGCTTTTACCTTGTCATACATTGAGATGTAAGCCGGTTCGTCGAGCACAATGTCAAATATAGAATGTTTCTTGGGCTCCGAATCCGAATCGGAAGCAGTTTCGTGACCATTTTCTTTTCTGGATTCGACTTTGCTTTTATCCCTCGATCTTTTCTCCTCGTTCGCTTCTTCATCCTTTTTCTTGTCTGCAGCATTTTTCCTGTCCTTTTTCGTCAATTTTTTCTCTTCCAAAGATTCCGTGCTCCCGAATTCCTTTTTAATTATTTTCTTTCGATCTTTGGATTCCTTTTTCGACAGAGAGTGCTTTTTGTCGTCGAAGCCGTCCAAGTTGCCGCTCTGATCTTTTCCTTTTTCCGAAACTTCCTTGCTGCTCTTCCCGTTCACATCGTTTACTGTTCTCGTCCCGTCCTCGTGTTTTCCTTGGATCTTCTTTAGGTTGTCTTTTTTCTTGTCCATGAATTCGCCCTGATGCTTTCTTCGTTCGGAATCCTCTTTCCTTTTATGATCTTGGGACTTGGCTTCCGTCGCCTTCGCTTCCGCCGAAGACTCGCTCGCGGATTTATGCTTCGATTCGGATGACTTAGTTTCTTGAGATCTATGGTCACTCTTACACACTTTATTTGTAAAAGCGTTATTGCTATTGTTTCTATTATCTTTGGAATCTCTTCTCTTATGATCTAATTTGGACCGCTTTGCTTCGTCGCTTCCTTCCACGCTATCCTGGGAACTTATCCGACGTTTGCCACCTATGGTGGCCGGCTGGCTGTGACTTCCGTTCTTTTCCTTCTTCTTACCATCTTTGCTCTTTTCGGAATCAATGTCAGTCTCTCTTTTCTTTTCGTCATTGCTCTTCCTGTGTTTATCCGAATGCTGCTCCTTCCTCTTTTCTTTGTCCGCACATTCTTTCTCCTTCCGCCTCTCTCTTTCCTCCTCTTTCTTCTTACTTTTTTCGTGATCCTGAGCTTTTCGGTCTGATCCATCTCTTCTCCTATCCAATGTGTCCAAGTGATCTTTCTTTCGATCTTTCTCTCCGTCGTCGTCCTTTCTCTTTTCTCTGTCGATCAGCTCCGAGAACTCGCGATCCTTCTTCCTTTCAGATTCAACTTCTCGATCCTTCTTTCTCTCTTTATCAACATTCTCAGATAGATCCCTTTCCTTTTGCCTATCTTTCGACATGTTTTTATCCTTTTCCCGCTCTTTTTCCACCAGCAACTTATCCTTGTTCTTCTCTCTTTCGCTTTCACGAATACTACCCGTTTTTTCTTCGCGATTTGACGAAGCACATTTTTCTTTAGTTACAGACTTTGCTTTATCACCGTTCGCATTCCCGCTCTCTTTGTCGCGCACATTATAAGGAACAAATTCGTCTCTAGGGACAGTTAGAGCTACGTTTACTTTCTCATTTTCACTCACTATTTTAACACTATTATCAGAGATCTTTGATTTTGCGTCTGGTTTTTCACCCGTTCTCCCCGATACCGATTTGTTCGTAACTATTTTGCCCACCTCAACCTTTGCCGAGGAAACTGGGTGACTAATGTCCGATTCAATTATCACACTATCTGCCTTCGTTTGAGAATGATTCGACTTAATCGAACTAGATTCTAATTTTTTTGTACTTTCATGAGTTTGAAACGAATTATCAAAGTCTTTAATTTTCCGGAGTTTTTCAGTGCTCCCCGATTCGAAAAGCGCTGCACCGCTGCCAACAGCATCCGCCTTGCTAGAGCTTAAGCCAGGCGTTTCCGCCGACTGATTTCCACCTCCGTCGGTTTTATCGATTGACTTGCTCTCGCCGCTGATGTTCTCGTTGATCGCCACGAGCACGGAATTTTGAAAACTCTGAGTTTCGGGTTTCTCATCTTTCTGAGACCCTGACGACTCCTTTTGATTAACCTTCCCCGAGTTTTCGTCAGGCTTCCAGTTTATTTTGCCCATTTTCGAAATGTTCGTAATATCCTCTCTACTCTTAATCGGTTCCACACTTTTAGTCATACTGAATTTAAAGTTTGCATCGTTCTTATTTATTTCACCATCAGTACTTTTAACTGTCATTCTTTGGGACAAAGCAGGTAGCGTGGCCGTTGTCGCAGAAACCGAAGTCGTAGTAGCACCACATTTTTCTAAACGAGGATCCAAAGACTTTTGAACGTTTTCCAATTTAGGAAGTGCACCGTCAGCGGATTTCAATAAATTATGTCTATGAAGAGGCTGCTCCGAAGGTTTAGGATGGGGGTGTAATCGGGAATATGATCCTCCGCTACTGAGAAATGAATCCTTTTGGGACGAACTATCTGAACTTTTCGTGATTCCTAACCACGATTCCGCTTTCTGTACAGAAAATTCCATGCTTCTGGAAATCGGTCTGGTAGTAGGAGTCGGAGGCGACGGAGATCCTGCCGTTGTTGTGGCCACACTTGTCACGGTCTGCACGGGAGGATGCGACGGAAACGGATACTGCAAACCCTTTGCCGCCGGACAAGGTGACAGTACCATCCCCGATGGAGAATTCAACGGGGAAACTTTTACAGACAGATTTGAGATGTAAGAGGGATTACGCGGATCCCCAGGAACGAATCTCTGAACGTCCAAAGCGACGGATCTTGGATAGGAAGAGAAATCCCGCGGTTCGTACTTCTCTCCGAAATTCTCCAAACGTTTTGAGTCCTCGTCGAAAACGCTCGGCTTTGCAAGCACCGATTTCACAATATCCGACGGTTGCAATTCTCGAACGTCCACGTCCAAAAGTCTGTGCTTTGGTTTAGTAGGAGGCTGAAACGTTCGACCCGTCCACTTCTCATACTTTTCATCAAAAGATCTTAACATTTCTTCCAAACTAGGAGACTGGGGAGATATTTCGGAAGATGAAGTGGACGAAGGTGATGGAGGTCGAATGGGGGACGCCGGAGGTGCCTGCTGAACCGATGTAATGGTGGCCGTGGTTGTGGTACACGTTGCCGTGGTTATTGAACTAGTTGTCGACGTCTTTACGTTCGAAAAGCACTGAGCCGCAAACTGAGGTAGTGGCAAGGAGAGAGGTTCCTCCGGTCTTTCCCGAGGTACTCGCCTTGGTTCTTGGGGTTGTACGTTGTCAGGCTTTTCGTCGAAGAGAGGAGTGCCCGGTCGGCTTTCATCCCCCGAATGATGATGGTGATGTCGCTTTCGTTCGTCTTCGCTGATACTCCCAGTTTTTCTCCTTTTACAAAGCGGAGCCGGCCCTTCGCCACTGGATCGCCTGTGCGAGGACAATCTTCTTTTGTGATTGTGAGTGGTCACGACCAAGCCCTGATCCGCGGCGGTGACCGACCTCAATGGCCGATCCAGTTGATCCAACAAGTGTTGGAGATGGTTTCTCTCCTTGTGCAGGTGCCGAAGATCGGGAGCCTCACTCGGAGCGTAATCCTCATAATCACTGCTCGCACTCAAATCTTCGTAACTTTTATAACGCGGCGAGTCGTAAGCTTCGTGTCGACGCGGGGTGCGATTTCCCGAACTCCGCGAATACGAACTCGAACGCACTCGCGGCGCATCGTAACGAAACCTTCCAGATTCGTATCGCGAAGACACCAAATCGCGCTCCGACCGCGAAGTTTCGAAAGAACTCCGTGTACCGTCTCTGTCTCTAGCCTGAACATCCACTCTTTCGTAGAAGGCTTCCTGGCACTCGCGCGAGGCAAAATCAATTTGTATCTTTTGTCCTCTGAGCTTCATTCCGCGCATTTCTTTTACCGCGGCTGCCGCGGCAGAGACCTGCTCGTAAAATATCAACGCCTGGCCTCTTTCGCGGTCCACAACTATTCCGGATACCGGACCAAACTTCCGAAACTGTATATCCAAAAGTTTATCGGATATCTGCTCCGCAACCCCGGCTATCCACACGCAGGTACTCACCATAGATTTTCCGAAACCTAACTTCAACCTAGAACCCCCGAGGGGCTCTCCATCTAACGTTCTTATTGCCTGAACCACACTTCCAATGTCCGCGTATTGACAAAAAGCGTACGATAGAGCCACCCCTGACTGTTTTTTTATGTCAATTTCCTACAAAAAAAAAAAAAAAAAAAGAAAAAAGAAAAAAATATACGTTAGTCAATTTCGATCTGTAATTCTGGGCACATCATTTTCTTGAATGAAAATCCTCGGTATGGCGATAATATAAATATTTAAAAACGCTGTTAATATAAAAATATCATTAACTTTCTTTTGATTTTATTAATTTGAGGCAAAAATTTATTCTTCACTTCGTAAAGCATCACTTTACTGTCAACTTCGAATGCCGATGAAAACAAACGTTGCACACATTTGCTAAAAATTCAGATTGGGAATATCAACAAAAGTTAATGGTGGTGTACAGGAATTTTTTCCCTCTCATAATTAACTCAGCTTGCGCTTTTTAAACTGAAATGGCATACAATGAACGAAGAACTTTCTTAAATAAAGTATCACATGTAAGTTAAAGTATTCTCTTGGACACCTTAATGTACAATAGGAAAAGTAACTGTCACGCTAAAAGTGTGCCTAATGGCAAAAATTTAATAACACATTTGAAATGTAAATATATGCACGAGATTCTCTAATTAGGTTTTAAATAAAAAAAATTATGTTGACCTGTGAAATTGCTAAATTTCTTTCATACATTAGCAAGGTAGACAACAAAACAACACGTTCCCACTTGCTTATTTCATCGTTACATCACCACAAAAAGTTAAATTCTGATTAAAAGAATAGCCTGTAGTTTTCATATAAACATGAAACCCTGAAGTATCACAGCTCTCGGGTAAAAATTAAGACAACCAGATCAAATAACGACTACACTTGCAAACCATATTCTTTCGAGAAAACATAAGGTGGTTAAGTGACACCAAATTCTTCAGTCCGATATAGCCGACAGTCATGAAGGGAACATTTTTATTTTATTTTTGCAATTCTCTCACTGCATAAAAGCCTTCATATTTTACACCCAGTCTCATTATGAACGACAGAAAAGCTTTCCGAGTTGTCATGTCGTTCACGAAAGCTATCAGGCAATAACTGACTTTTTGCAAAAGATCTTAAGACTTAATCCCAGTTACTTTTTGTTAACGTTTGTTAAAGCGCAAAAGGATTACACATAAAGAATCTCCGTTTAAAACTGTTATCGGATTCGATCCAAATGGTAATGTGAGTCTACCAATGACAAAAATTTACTTTCGTACAACGAATTTTTCTGTTCATAAGCGAAAAAGGTGTCAACATATTTCTAATTTTTTTTTTTTTTATTTAAAACACGAAGCTATCATTTTAATTTAAAATTAGGTTATTTCAAATTTATCCTTTAAATTTCCAAAAGTGCATGCACCTAGGATTCGGTTAGAGCTCTTCCTGAGTTATGACAATGATGATGATGATGATGATGATGATGATGATGATGATGATGATGATGAACATGATCATGATGATGATGATGATGAAGATGAAGATGATGTGCGCAATCTATGCTAGAACCAAAAGAAAAACGTTAAAACTGCATTTGACTTTTGACAGCTTTTTACCACCGATGTTCTAGACCGAGGTTTTTTTTTCTTTCCAGGCAGACGATCGCAAAATTTTCTCATACAAATTACATGACTCCCCTGAAAATCTAAACGGAAAAAATAAAAAAAAAAAAAAACTGTCATTGTTTAACCAAAGGAAGGCTGGCGTTCGGTATCCCAATTGCAATGCTACAAGAAATTAAAACAGCTTGTATAGAAATTTAAAAACGTACCGAGCGAGGAACAGGATTCCTTTTTAGATATAAGCTTCGGCCAAATTGATGCTTTACGGCGAAATACAAGAAAACAATCCTGCTTACAAAGACATCAATTTCAAACGAAGAAATATTTTTAATTTATTTAGCGTAAACCTAAGCTAAAAAACGTACTGCAAATCAATCAAAAACGTGGATCCGAAAAATGTGAATTTGCATCGCGTTTCCTTACACTTTTTCAAAATTTTCAAATTTTCCCGTTTTCAACGAGCCCTTTGATACTCCGTGCGAAGAGGCAAAACTGCCCGTATTTTACGTTTCCATTTATATGTAATTTACTGCTGCTTGCACTAAACATCGCGGTTCGATGCGTAGAGGCGGCGTACGTGCTGCCCTGCAGTTTTTACGCGCCGTTTCGCGAAGATCAACAGGAGAATGTGGAGGCATCCGTGCAAATGAACTCGGTCCTTTTCCCAGATCCAAGTCTTGCGCTTCGCAGGAGCACGCAAATTATTCGCGTGAAGCAACGCGAAACGCAGGAAGATCGTCAAAGGCGCTGTTGCGGAATCGACCGAGACGATAAAAACGATCCTCGAAGTTATCAAGAATCTTATCATGTACCGACAGCAGCCTAAATCTGACGTTGGAAAACGCGTTTCGCGACGGAAATACTTACAATTATTTCCCCGAACTTGTCGAAAGTCTGACGAATGTCGCCGGGCGTCACGTCCTTCTCCAAATTGCCGATGAAGAGCGTTCTAGTGGCTTTGGGATGGTACTCGTCCAATTCCGTGTCGTACGGCCTCGCTTCGTTGTCTTCGACGTCGTACCCGTGATACGGTGCCACGTCTATCTTACAACCGAAAAATAGTTTGTCTTGGGAAACTTCTATCGCTTTTTCAACGTCTTCAGGTTTCTTGAAACACACCAAAGCGTACCTCTCGTTCGCGGCACCAACCACCTTCACCCACGTCACTTTACCGTGTTTCTTATACTCGTGAAACAATCCGTCTTTCAACGATGTATCTGAAATTAAAATCAAAAATCAGAACCGAGAAAAGCTGCTAGTTTAATAAGCAAAGTGCAACGTTTAATGCTAAACCTTGGAGGTGCTGCGAAAACGAACGCAGGGTGGTGGTGCAGCGCAAATTTCCTCCCGCCGTTAATCCGAACGTCCCCGCTGATGCGTGTGTCGGGTTCACTTTGATCACGCGAAATGTCTGGCGACACGCACTTTCGTCCGAACGGAAAAACCCGAAACTCAATTGCGGAAAATAAGGTTCGAGAATGCAACGGTGGAACGAGCCAATATCCAGCATCACCCGCCTTCTGTTGGAGCGACTCGGTCGACCGAAGTTTTTTTTTTTCTTCTTCTTCTTCTTCTTCTTTAAACCTTTCAAATCCTCAAAAATCGAAGCAACAATGGCGAAAATGGAACCCTCCGTCACCTTTCACGCGAGCTATACAAATAAAGCCTTTTTACTTTATTTCCCATTAAAAAGATCTTCGGTCGACCTCATCGGCACAACAAGCAGGTAAATAATAATTTTGGGTCCTTCCATTTTCAGAGGGACATCGCGATGTTGCACTCCTAAGGTGAGGTCTCTCTTTTATGTCTCTGCGTTCATGCCACACCGTTGAAAAACATTCCAATTTCGTATTTTTTAGCATTCATTCAAATTGTCACAGGTGACAGCTTGCAACCCCATAACGTACCCGATAAATACAAAGCGGCAATAACCACAAAAAAAAAGAAAAAAAAAAAGAAAAAACACCTCGATATTCGTCTGGCAAGCCACGGAAAACTCTCATCCAGCATACTAAAAGAAAAACAGTTGCTGCTTTACAATAAGACATTAAAAAAAGACCTGCTACGATGGCGGAAGAGAAGAAAATAAAAGCTGTCCGACTGCACTGTTTCCACAGATATACAAATACTGCTAAAATGTAGGGTATCATCGTCGTGTCAAGCTTCCATCGAGAAACCGTTTCCGACGCAATTGCTGACGCAAATGTCGAAATTTCGTGCAGCGAATCGCTTCATTTTGGCACCAAGCAAAGATAAAATATATTTTAAATACAAAATCGGATATATTTATAATAAGTCTTGGCAGCAGCTTAAAGCGTGCTCGCACATCTCCACATATCAAAAGCGACGCTTTGGCAGGACGCTCAAACGAGAGAAAGCTCAGAATGTATCGAAACCAAAGCAAATATTGATTATCCGAGGCAGTTCCCACAAAAGGTGGCGGACGATGCGATTTTGGAGCGCGAAAAACTCGGCCACAGACTCAGTTTGGCGAGGTTAGCGAGTACCGATGCACAAACATCGGACTGCCTTACAGTGATACGTTCGGCGGGTAAAACATTCTCATTATCCTCCCAATTAATGGTACTTTATTACCATTCCACACAGTCGGAGTAACGGTAAAAGAATTATTCGCCTTCCACGTAATAACCATCGCAGAGGAGACGGTTATCAATATCCAAGCGATGGCGTTCAATTAAAAGAACCCGTACGTGTATATTTGCAGCACCGCCGTGGTTTTCGAATCCCGAACGATTCGGTTCTCGACCTGAGGCCGGGCGAACAATAACAGAATCTCATGCGACGGTGGTGGGGCACGTGCTACAACGGTCAAAACGGTCGCTTTCCCGTCCCCGCCGAACGAATCCGAAAGCGCTCCGGACAAATCTCGAAATTTGGACAATCCAACCGCAAGCGAAACCACCGTCAGGGCAGGGCGGCAAAGCGGAAATGGTCATTTTTCAGCTGGCACGGTCTTTAGCGTGATGCAATTAACGAACTACATCCGACGACGCACAAGGAGGGCAGGATTTCGGCCGCGGGACGAACCGAAAAGAATCGCGGGAACGGCAAAAAAGATTTTAATTTCCCCTCCCGAGGAGAGGCACAAGGAAAAATTCAAAGACAAAAATCCGGAATCCTGCTTTCGGTATGACAACTGATGGAAACGGAAATGACAAAAAGGCAAGACGGTCACATTCGAGTGAAGGAGAGAGAGAGAGAGAGAGAATTTTCCAAAGCGGCAGCGATTTCGAAGACGCAGATTTGCGTGCCCTCCAATTTAATGGATTTAAACAGTCCTGCGGGATCTTTCCGGAAGCAAAGGAAAACGGTCACCCACGCGAGCAATAGGGTGCAGCGTCGATCCCCGCACCTTCGACCGGAAATCGCCCGAAATTTTAACTTCCACAGGCCGGAAGCACCTCTTTTCTCCGCTCGAGCTTTCCGACTTGGAACACCTTCGCGACCGAGTTTATTCCGGGACAAGACGAGAAACGAGTGCCCCGGTTGCCGCGAGAGGATCCAGCACGATCGGAGGGACCGGAAGATGAGAAAATCGGCGCTCGCGAAACGACCGACGGATCGGGTACGTTCTGCGAAACTCGTTTCGAACGCAGATGAAAAAGTTCACCGTCTAAGTCAAATTTTTCAAACCAGTTGATCTTTTTACCAGTTGCGGATATCTGAGAAAATGACGTCAAATCTTTGTAAAGCAATTTCAATTTAATTTTTCACCAAGTCCAAATCCACATCAAAACCGGTCTTGCGGAGATAAATTATTGCAAAAAAAAAAAAAAAAAAAAATTCTCAACTTACCTTTTGATTCGTGGCAAAATTCTAATGGAAATTATCCGGAGAGAAATTGGGTTGGCTGACACACATTTTTTAAAGGATTCCTCGACTCCACCGCAACGCAAAAGCCTCGCAGAGATCGAAGGCGCAAAAGGAGATACTCACCACTGGACCTCGTGGGCAAATTCCGCACGCAGATGGCAAGAGGTCGGCGGTCCTCCGAATAGACGGCGAGAGTGGTCGAAGACTGAGTCTGCTGAACCAGAGGCGCAACGGTGGACTGAACGGAAACGCGAGTGGACCTCGGCGATTCGGAGCGGGTGCTGGAATCCGAGGACCGAGGACTGCCCGTCGTCGAACGCGTCGGAGATCTGGAACGGCTGGATTGCGAGCCCGACCGGGACTCCGATCCCGAGCGAACCTTCTTCGTCTTCGCGACCGCGGCTCCGTGATCGTCCGACGAATTCAGGTACCGAACCAAGCCCGAGTCGTAGCTCCACGTGCGTCGATGGTTCGAGCCGCTGCTCCTGAAAGGAGAACATTCCGACCTGCTGAAGCATTTGGGTTCGGAATTTGGAGCGTCCGACGGCGCTCGCAAAAAAAAGGACTGGACGATCGGGAAAAGTCATGAATGAAATCGTGCAACGCGTAAAGTTTCGTTTCGAATCAAAGGCATCGTCCAACGGCGGCGAAATATAAATAAATCCCATCGGGCGACTGCATTTAAGCACGACAAAGAGCAGAAGCACGGATTTGGATTAAGCTCCGGATCCGAGATTTGTGCAACTAAAAGACCGGGAAAGTTCTGCAGGAGAAGCGAAAGGAAGTGGAATTGTAGGAGGGTTGAAAAATCGATTGCATAAAAAGCATGCTGGGGCTTCGGTGCCTCGGGACATGACGTAGAAGGAGGCAGGGCGTGGGGTCGCGGAGGAAGCGAAGGGATGAAAAAGAAAAGGGTGGATAAAACGTGCGCCATCACTGTAAAATCAATAGTTTCGGCGCACACGGGCAGGGTTGTCGGATCGATACCGGAGACTGCCGACGATTCATTATTAACCAGCATTTCACTTTGCATCCCTTAAATAATTTTCCCTTTTCCACCCCCGTAACCAGCGGCCGCCAGATGAAACGCGGACCGAATAACCCTCCGAACGTCTCTCATTTTATTTTTTTTTTTTTCCGAACTTTTCCCGAAAACTCCTTTAAATCGGCGGAACGAGAAATCGGTCCCCGGGAGTGATTCACGTCTCATTTTATTTGTTTTTCGGCGATGCATGTTTCATGTGCCGTACTACAGCGCGGTCGTTTTGCTACGAGACGCTGCGAAATTTCTAACGTCGGATCTTTCGACCGAACCCTTTCCGCTCGCTGTCGAATCCGTCTCTGCTGCTCGGCCGGCGAGGCCGACGCCGCGCGCAATCCTAACTCAACGTGAAATTGAGACTTCCAAGCTGAGGCAATTCCCATTTTCAGCTTTAATTAAGACGTGAAAACCTCCAATTCCTTAAAGCGATAATTTTAACTGTCCATGCTCGGCTTACGGGTAGATTTCGGTCAAAAAATAAATCACGCGAGTATAATAAACTCATAAAAGATTTTTCTGCAAACCATGAGCCATAAGAACTTTTTAACACATAAAACCAGGGAAAGGCATAATAGTAAACGAGTTTACTTACAATTTAACGCAAGCTCATTTCGGAATTGAGGAATATTCAGTTATAAAACTTTCCGCAACATGTTAAGAACTCCATTAAGAAAACGGGGCGATTTCGTTTTCCAGTATTAATATTTCATACATTTTAAAAAAAAAAAAAAAAAAAACACCACTCCTGGGATGTGTAATTTAATGAAAATGAACGCACTGCCAAATTTACAGTTCTACTCATCCTGTATTGCAAATCTGAATAACAATAACTGACAGAAACCGGTGGGTTCATATTCGAGAAGAGCCAAACTGTTGGATGTCAAATTTTATGTAAAAAAAATAAAAAAAATGCGAACTCGATAGATCGACATAGGAGCAAGCACAGCAGAGCGCATTTTCCAAAACCGCGGAAAAAAGCAAAACATGTCGACGTCGAAATTTTGCACAGAATCTAATAAATGCGTGGTTCTCAGCCCACTGGCACTTTGTGAAAGCGAATAATCAGGTTTATGTACCCCAAATATGTTAGGACAACAAGAAACCGAATTGTCGTGAAAAGATGAATGAAAGGCATTTAAGAGACTCCAGAAATGAATTCGGAGAGCAAATAAAATACTCAAGATCCAAAAAATAATGCCAACGGAACCGTTTTTACGCAGAGCCCTTTCAATTGCGCATAAAGAATCCTCACAAGTTTTACAGAATGCGCGCCATGTTTTAAACGAAATATGAATGGCTTTTAATCAATATTTGAATGCCTCCTCTCCTCTTCACATCGTGATAGAATTCAATATTTAATAAAAAAGAAAAAAAAAATCTTTCACCGCACCCCGGGGATTTCGAAGCTTTACGTTCGGTCATCTTTTAATTTTCTTTCAAAGTTTTTCCCTTCACAAGCGGAAACAAACCACTCTCCCCGACCCCGCAACGAAGAACTTATGACGCATCGTGCAAGCAAATCAGAATTTACGGTCTCAAAAAGCAGCGGAGGCACTCCATCTCGTTTTGCAAGACTGCCACTGACTCAAAAATGAAACATTAAAATGCACGCTCCAGGATTAAAAAAAAAAAAAAAGCGGCTTCTCGACAAAAGTTGACTTATCGCCCTACAGGTAAAAACAGAACAATTAGAAAATGAGAAAGGACGAACATTCTCACTCTGGGAATATGAATTTAATAAAAGCTTGTGCAGCAATCTTGCGCCAGCCGCAATGCCTGTTTTCGAAGGAAATGACAGTTTTCGAAGTGCAGGTAATCCCGTCATCAAAAGTAAATGCACAAACAGTTACGTTCTTATCCTTCAGATCAGACTTTGCCATTTTGCTAATTTTAATTATCGCTCATAAATAACGGAGAATCAGAACCAAGAAATTACTGGGCAACTCTTAGAGTGTGCGCTCGGTTCCTCATTACCTTAGTAATAAACGGATAAATTGGCGTCGGTGCGATAACCGCACTTATCCAAATTCCGCTTAGGTCTTTGCGGATCCTCTTTCGATTCTTCAGCACCTGATTTACTTCTGAGGACTGTTCATCGAGCTTTATCGCTGACGACAAGGGAACCATCCCCCGTCCGGTTCCCCTAAGCAATAGCACCGTTTTTAAAAATTAATAATTTATCTGCTACAGACATATTTCCCCGGCTCGGGGGGAGTGCCCGGGTCTTGAAACAAGAAAAACCATTTTGAGGTATCGGTCACTTTCAGGAGCAAGATTCAAACCATCGACTAAGCGGGTCGTATTCGAAGTGGACTTTCCGAAATGAAACTTAAAAGCGTCGTTCGATTATTTTTTTTTTTTTTTTTTTTTTTGAAAAAAAAAATCCCAAATGGAACCAACTCAACGTGAAGAACCTCCGGGACGAGACCCATCCTCGAAGCGAGGCGATTTGAAATGGAGAACGATCGTAAAGTAAAAATGAATATCGAACAAGGAACTTAATGCTATACCCTTTTGGGAGTTGCCAACTGCAAACGTGTCGCAAGATTATGACGAAAACTAAATGCACTCTGTGCTTTCATGGTTAGCTAAGCATCCACGCGGTCGGTGGGTGTAGCTCACGCCGCCGACAGATCAGACGCAGCCGACCAAAGGATGTCTCAACGTTGTTGGCCAATCCATTTAGAATGCTCTTCATGATTTAAAGCAACGTTTAGCCTTTCCGTTTGGCATTTCCAATCTCGCTAACGGGCATTCTTGCAGGACCTGCATGTGTGGTAAGCAAATCGCAAGGATTCACAACGAATGTGTGACGACGCGCGCCGAAGCAAGATTCTCCGCTTTCCCTTCGGCTGCCCGTCGCGAGCGAAAAATTCGAAAAAGTGGAAAAATACAAAATGCAACAATCTCCTAAAACCCCGAAAATGTCGTGTCACAGCGTCATGTACGAAGGCGTCGCGGAAACCGGCCCAAGCCACGGCAGGCGACCCGTGTGCAGGGCGTCATAATGACCCATTTGCAGAATAATAAAATTTCCTCGACAATGGACCATATTTCACTTCCGACAATCTTAAACTCGGCTCTTTTACAACCGGCAAGACCAGTTTCTTTTTGGCCAAGACTTGGCCTGGACCATGCTCGCCATTTGGTTTGCAAAAAAGAAAAAAAAAAAAAAAAATCACCGAACGCATCGAGTGCGACAAACCGAAAATCAATCTCGCGAAAGGCACACTTGAAGTCGTTTCTCACATGCCAAGTTTTTGCCATTTCACGGATGAACAAAAAAAAAAAAAAAAAATTCCTAATTGAAATGCTAAATAAGAAGACGAATCATCGATTAACTTATATTAATAAAAACCTCGAGTTTATTAATGTACGAAAGCTTCGATAAAATATTTATTTCGGAGTGTCATTCAACCTTAAAACTGTAAAATCCTCGAGTCATCTCAACTTTGAGAATTGCAATCCGCGAAAAAAAAAAAAAATAAATAAATAAATACATTAATCGCAAAAGGTAAGATTGATATATAATTGCAATAAGGCCTTTTCCCTTCCCTCCCCGCACAAGGGGATGAACGTAAACGGTCAATAATTTCACGAAAAAGGAATTTCCAAACAGAATGAAACAGTCAAACAATATTCTTCGTTCTGCATTCTTTGTTTTCATAAGTTAGCTTCCCGAATGCGATTCTCTCTTAATGGATTCAGGATACATTTTCCGCGTACTATTTAAAATACTACGACTCCAAATAACAGCCATGCATCCAGAGCAATTGATCGTGACTTATCTGACTCCGAGGAAAAAAAAAAAAAAAAAAAAAAAAAAAAAAAAAAAAAATTTCAGAAACTTTTCGTTCTATTTCCGATGACGTTGCCCGTAAAATGCCATCAATTGTTCTGCCTAGCAGATAAAAGATGCTGAATATATATTAAAAAAAAAAAAAATTTCACGAAATTATGCACGTCGCGAAATATAAAATCCGCGGCGTGCCCGATTTCCATCGTTACCCAAAGTTAATCGCCGTTCGGGGGGGGGGGGGGAAAGAAAAAGGAAAAATCGCGGCCCTCCCTCGGGAGCAAGGAACGATCCGACACTTGCGAAGAGTCGAAAAACTATGTCAAATTCCGGGATGCAATCGGCGAAGTAAAAAAAAACCCGTTTTCTTCAGCGACATCCTCTCGTCCATTAATAGAACTCGCGTAGCCGCGAATCGAGCAATTCCCGTTAGATATATAACGGGACAGCGCTATGGCGGCCAGCTCTAACCCTCAGCCTGCGATGCATCGAACAACTTCGTCCAGCGAAGGATCGGAATCTTCGAGCTCCTCCGTCTCGCTAACAGCGCCCGAACTTCTTTTCCGTCGAGATCTCGATTCGAACGTGCGAGCCGTCAGACAGATCGCCGCAAATCGTTTTCTCCCGCAGAAAAAAAAGTAACTCTCCCCGGGGGAGGGGGTGGTGGTGGTGGTGAGTTTCTTCGGCAAAGGTATATGTTCGATTTTGGGTGGAATTTAACTGTTAACGTGAATAAGCAGCATGCGCTCGTCGGCGTACGTCAGGTTGTTGGTTAACCGAAACCTCTCCGTGACTCCCCCCCGGCAAAGATCAATTCAATGCTGTAACAATCTATTCCTCAGACGACTGTTTTATCAATCTGAAAAAGGTTTCAGTATGGCGTAAGGAAAAGGGAACAAAATTGAAATGTGCCCCGACAAAAGTCTCTTACCGAGGACGCTCTCGCTCGAAAAATCGAGCGGGAAGTACAAATCCCACACCGTAAAGCAATATAGAAAAGTGAAATGCGAATCGACTCCTGAAAACGTGTTACAGGAAACGGAAATCCCCGCGAGGAAGCGCGACAGAGCAAGGGAAAAGATGACCGGACGGGAATTGAAAACGGCGCTTCGAATTTTATCGGGCCCCGGTCTTTTCTCCGGATTTTTCCACGCTAATTCGACGGCTCCTCTCGCGGAGCAGTAAACCCCGCGCGACAGCACGCGAGAAACCAAAAGTCGAAGTGACTAAAATGAACCTACGACAAACGACCTGAAAAGCAACGAAAAAGAAATTAAAACGTGAAACGGCGGCGGCAAATTGAGATTTGATAAATGTTTAACGGAACCCGCGGATATTTTATTATCCAGCAGATTCGGGTGCAAATGTCACATTGCCGCAGAGTTCTTGTATCTAAGGCCACAGCTGATAAGCCTCGCAGAAAGTTCGACGAAACGCCAGTTAACGACTTAAAAATTGCTTCGTTTCAATGTAGCTCGCGCTGCTACACAAATAAACATCGGGTAGAGGGGTCAAACAAATTTATATATCGGGCCGATGAACCGCAAGTTCCTCGAGTAAACCGAAATTGATTAGGATCATGCGAACCTGGATGATGGCAATTAGCTGACGCGGCCGACAAATGCCGTGAAAGGCTTTCTCGCTGAATCCGTGAATATATCCGACAAAGACCCGTGCGTTGCAGGTAGGAGCACCCCGTCAGAGACGGGGGTAAAGTATTGAAGCGATAAGAATTAATTGGACGAGACGGAGCAGTGCTCGGGAGGAACGAGTTCCAATCTCATACGAAAATCCGCATAATTGCCCGTCGCCCCTGAAAGGAAACTTTTGCCCCTCGAGCTCCGAGTCAAATGGCAAAAGTCCGAAGGCGGACATTTCGCTGACTGGAGAACGCGAGTTTCGAGTCCGCAGCAGAAAGGGATTTTTATCCAAAATAAATTCCCGGCCTGCGGGAAAGAAATTTCGGAGAGAGCGTCATGCAGACAGTTTTATTACACATTAAGAAAACCGTTTTATTCCAGGTTTCGGCGAGGTGAAATCTCGATTTTCCATCAATGACGGAGATACGTACAACAGCAGCAAAAAGGTTTCTTTCTCAGAGAAACATCTTACTTCGCGAATCATTAAAAATAAATGAATGGCGTGCCGCGGCTGACCGCACTCCTGAGCTCGTGCAACGAGTACTCCCTCCTTATAAAAATACCTGCAACAATTCATAACGACGCAATTTTCCTGCAGCATTGCAAGAATTTAAAACCGCAGCAGATTCGGGGTAAATCACCATGATTCTCCTACAATGAAATTTAACAGACTCTTCAGCATTTAAAAATTTTTTAACCACCCGCGCGAGCCAGAGGCGAAGATCCGAAAGTGTCAGTCTCCCGGACGCGCGGTCCTGCAGGAGATGAAATCGAGAAAAATCGCGAAAACGACTCCGAAAAAGCAATTTGGCGACAGGTATTCAGGTTTCTTCGCTGTAACGGTATCAGGGGGGGGGGGGGGGGGGGGGGAAAGCTCACGTGCACGTCAAAGTGTCCGGGACCGTGGCTCCGAAAAGTGCCGTCCTCATATTGGAGCCACGTATCTTTGGATGGCGAACTGTTTCACCACCATCGTGGAAAGAATCGGACGAAAGAAATAAGAGTAAAAAGAAAGTGAATCCTTACCTTTCCGTGCCGGGTCCGTAGGGCGGTCCGTTCCTGTAAAGCCGCTCCCGCGGTCGACCCCTGATGGGCTCCGGAGGAGTGTGGTACACGGAAGACCTCCTCAGATAACCGTCGGCTTCGGATCGGGCTCCCGGAGCCGTCAGCGGAGTTCCAGGAGTCGATGCACCTCTTTCGTAAAAATGACTAGTTCTTTCAAATGTTGAATGATCTTCGCTGCCCCTACAAACGCCATTTTAAGACGGGCAAAAGAAATATCTTTTAATTCACGTAAATACATCGGGAAAGCTAGAATAGTTAGAGAATTAAAAAAAAAAAAAAAAAAAAAAAAAAAAAAGTAAATAATGGAAAAAAAATAGTTATGATTGATGTACAGCCACAGCATGCTCAAAGGAAAATTAATAAATCTAAGCCAACATCTCTTGATTTATAAAAGTGGGGAGCGTAGAAGCCAAAGAAGGTACGATAAGATTGAAAAATCAATCGGCAAAAAGAATACCAGAAGGGGCGGAAAAAAAGTAGCGAGAAATTTATCAATAGGTGATAAAGTTGCAAAAATTTATATATATATATATATATATAAAAGACTGAACGTTCCTCCCAAAACCTTCATTTTATCGACGAGTGAATCGGTAAGGAAAAATCATCTATTTTTCTTAAAAATCTATCAAGAACTCCAAGAATGTTATCCGATCGAACCGAATTCCTGAATATCTCAGAAAATGCTGAAAACGAGAAGCATCAGCGTAAAAAAAAAAAAAATAAATAAAAATAAAAAAAAAATAAAAAAAAAAAGTACCCATTCGTCAACAAATCTAATGCCAACATCTAAACCAAACATGCGTGGAAGACTTGTCATCGGTATCAAGTGTAATCTGTAAGATAGAGTCAAATGCCTGATATCAAAATATTTTTTGCCGGCGCTGGGAGCCCGCCACATTAAAGTCAAAGTATATATATCTTTCCTGTCTCCAATTTCAAGTTACGAACTTTTAAATACGATGCCCTCCCCCCGCCCCCCCCAAACGTCGCGCAGAGGAGAAACATTTAAAATCTAAGTTTGTTTGCGATCCGACTTACGCACGACGATGATTTTTGCCCAGAATCATTTCCGAAAAATTATTTGCATTTCGATTGGAAGCGCGCGAAAAGCCTTTGAAAGAGAAGGGACATCTCAACAGAAACCATTCGCTGTTCGTAACGTTAAAGAAGGGAAGTGTAACAGGGATCCGAGATGGGAAGAAGGAGGGAAAAAAAAAAAAAAAAAGATCGAACCCGTCCACCTTTTTAATGTACATCTTTGCGACGCTGAAGCCTGACCATCTTGGAAGCTTAACGAGAGATCCCAGCGCCGCGCGTATAAAATACGGAGAAAGGGACACGTCCAAGATAATAAAAGAAAGTGACTTTTACCATAAAAGACTTTTGCTTCGACCAGGAAATTTAATTTACGATTGAAACATCGAACGGCGCGATGACGGGAGAAAAATTTGAAGAAAACCGCCAGAAGGAGAGAAACCTGGGCTGCGATTCGTTTCGGCCTAACCCGAACTAACGCGCGGATTTTTATGGACGCCGAAGCTGACCCGGGAGCTTTGGATCCATTCGGACGGGGCCGGGCTGTTGCACAGGTACGCGCAACGTTTTGCCGGGGCAAAAAAGAAAAAAAAAGGAGCGAGATCTCCACTAATTCCTATCGTTATTAACGATCCGCGGCGCAAGAACCTAACTTTACGAAATTACAATGCTTTTCTAATGACATTTGAGAAACTGGGATCGCCTTGCAAGGGATATCGCTAATGACGACTGATTCTCCTTGGATTGTAACCAAATTAAGACCCCCCCCCGCCACAGCCATTGCATAAGCTGATGCTTTTCTCGAAACCTTCTCGTAAACCAACTGAAAAAGGAAAAAATTCCGTATCTGGCGGGGCGACGTTTTTCCATTTGGAACGCGTATGTGAATCCTTTCGTGGCCGTCATCAACGAGAAACCCCCGCTTCGACGAAGAACAAAAGCGTTGGTCATTCCCAACGGCAGAAAACAAAGCTCGGAGCCCGCAGAATAAAAAGCTGCGCATCAGGTGTAAAGCCATTAACGCGCCAAAGATGAACCTCAGCGAATCATTTCTGCGGGAGCGACAGCAGCAGCGTTTTTCGTCGGAATCGCGCATGGTTTGATGCCCGTTTGTTACAAATATTATTGGTATATGCATTCAAATAAAATCCTCCACTTCGTACGACGGAAGACGGTTATCTACATGCAATGGCAAACACCCGAAATCATTACAATTATCCAGAATCTATTGCTGGAGGTGGAGCTGCGCCGGTGCCCCTATTTCATTACGTGATACTTTTCATTTACAATGTCATTCTAACGGAATAATCTACTTGTCACCAGGCCCAGCATCATTAGTAAGTTTCAAAATATGCCTAAATTAATTATCCACCTCAAAACAACTCTTTTCCACAACTTTAAAGGAGAAAACCAGTTAGAAAAATTGACTGAAAATTTATTAAAATAAAGTTAAAGTACGTTTACACATAATAATGATAACAATGAAACAAACAATAATAATAATAATAATAATAATAATAATAATAACAACAACGATAATGATAATGATAAAGTTGCACGGCTACATTTAATGTTAGATTACGGTATCGGGATATTCCGAAACATCGGGCAGCGTTCGCATTGGGCGAATGTGTTCCAGATCTCGGAGCGGTTCACCAAACAAATCTCGCCAAAGTTGCACAAAGCATTAAAATAAATATTTCTCCTTTTATTTACTAACGCAAAACGCGATAAAGAGCATCAGTGGGAGAGTTTCATAAGCGGAATCTTTTTATATGCGAAGCGTGTTCTCTTATTTTAAGGAACGCCATCCTCCAGCCAGCTTCACGATTGACTGTATCCCTTCAACCCCTTTCGAATATACTTTTCCAATCCACTTCTGCTCCATCTCATCTCCCTTTCTTCGATGGAATCCCCTTTTGCTTTCCCGCGCGGTGATAATCGAAAAAACAAGCTTAACGCACGCAAAAAGGAGCGAATGCCATTTATCCGCATCACCGGCAATAACTCGGGGTGACATTAGAATTGAAATTTTTCCGGTGCAGAATGGCCGAAACAAGGAAAAGCGAATCGAAACTCGGCGGGGAAAACCTTTTTCGCGAGATGCGGAAAATCGTGCGGAAAATGGAAAGGAGAAAAAAGGGAGCGGGCCCATAAAAAAAAAAAAAAAAAAAAAAAAAAAAAAAAAAAAAAAAAAAAAAAAAAAAAATCCTCCAAAACTAAAGGAGAAAGATTAAAAGGAGGAAAGAAAAATCTTAATTGGCCGACCCGAATATCATCTCAAGCGAATGCGCATTCCCCTTTTGACTACCTCCGCACATCTCCACCGGACGAGACCCGATTCACGAGGATCGATCGAGTGGAGTGCATCGTGCACCTGACGACGAGCACTCGGCGAGCGAGCCTTATCCACGGCAGCCCGCAACACCGTGAAATGTCGTCGAAACCCGAGAGCGATCGAAAGATAGACCCGAAAGGGCGTGGGAGAGGCGTCAGCAACGGGAACGGAACCCGGAAACTCCCCGATCTTCCTTTAACCGCGAGCAGAACCAGGGCACCGCCGGGAAATTCACCCCTGAAGCACTTAAGCACCTAACCTGGAAAATACGCGAAATCCGGGAAAACTTTTTTTTTTCTGTGCTCAACCATTGTACATCAACTTCAATAAATAATTCCGTCAAAGACGTTCGCATTATGATCCTTACATCAAAAGAAATAAAAATCTGAAAGAGATCTTTACATCCGAAAATAAACGAGGACGAATGGCCTTTGAAGTACAAAACGAAAGTTCTTATTAAGCTGAATCTGGACCATTACAGATGCAGTTCGAGACAGACCGAGGCGGCTTACCGTTCGTTAACGAAAATTTCAATTTTTTTCCGGTGGCATATAATCTTCAGAAATATTGTATTTACCCAAATATTGCGGAAGGAGAAGCTTTATTTTAAACCACTTGTTGTTCGACGAATAATTTTTCACATCAAAATAAAATAAGCTTACCGGGAGAGGGACACGGATAACTTCCAATTTTTTACTGGAACACGGCTCCCGAAAGGTTACAACATTATTCGGTCAACTTTCAAACGGCTTCCAGCAATTGTAAATTTTTAAAACTCATCATCAATCTCGATCCGAAGTAAGCCATGCCGTGTAAGGTTTTGCGCGAGTGACATACTGCTGAAGTTCTGGTTCGAAGAGAGAAGCAAGCGACCAAGAATCTCGTGATGCACTTGGGAAAGGAAAACAACCGAAACTGTTCATCCGCGATATGGCAGAGATATCTTCGATTTAATGTTGTTCTCCATGATAATATGCTGTTGTGCTTTGATCAAAAAAATTATATTACGAGCCTGACGAATCCTGACTATTTGAAGAGCGTTGAGAGAGGTCCAAACTTCAGAACATAGCCTTTGCATGCAATTTCGTTTGAACCGTGAGCATAAGGGGCTTGATCAACTTGGTCTCGTCGAAAGATGGACAAAATTCAGGACAGTTCCGCACCACAGGTTACATACATACGTTTTTAACTCTTGCACCGGCAAAATTACTTCTTTGCACTGAGAAATTATTAACCTTTAAATATCGGCCGCATTCAGGTGACGCCAAAAGTTTTTAGGGTTAATTTTTAATGCAAAAGACGGAGATCGCTTGCTGTCGGGAAGCGGGCGAACAACACGAACGCCCGGATTTGTGCACCGACCAAAATTCACATACCGTTGGGCACTACGGCCTTCAAATGGGAAAATTCTCTTCCTTCTGATTCCTCATTCCTGAAGTGACGACCGACCAGATGCATAACTAATGATGACGCTATGCTCGATAGCCTTGGAAATGGAAGTCCCACCACCTCAAAACCGCTGTGAGAAGAAACACTACAATAACGAGAATCTTCTAAGAGCAAGATAGCAATTGTGCCAAAATCCTAGAATAAATGCGAAAGAATAGTGTCGTAAAAAAAAACTATTTTAAAAATTACGAAAATTAATCATACTGTAACGTTTTCATAGTCGTAGGAATAGAATCCTGCGGTCTTGGAATACCCCACTGTCTGCCGATCGCTCCAAACACCGACGCCTTCTTTCTTGCCTCGTCCAAAAAGTATGCCACGTGAACGGAGCCTGGCAAAAAAAATGGATGACAAATATCTCCACACCGTGAAACCGGAGATATCCGACCGCAAAAAGTAACTGCACACAAAAAACCGTGCAAATCACGGATATCGATTCGATTCGAAAATTAATTTCGAATATAATGCGATAGTATTTGTGTCATACGATTATTCAAATTTACGGCAGAACGCCGCCAAACCTAAGAATGAACACGAAATGCAGAGAATACCGCCGCAATCGAAGGAAAATTGCCCTCAGCATCAGCCACGTGAGAAACGAAAAATTCTTTTCTTCCACATGCGAACGAGTAACCGACTTGCTAATGAATCAAAAACGGCGGTTACCACCATCTTTCCACGTCGGGCAGCGATTCTTCCGGCTCTGATTCCGAGTGTAATTCAACATTTGCCGTTTTACTCTGGAATACAACCCCTGCCGCTCACGGAGTAACCCAAACGCATGCGATCGCTTCGGTCTCGGCGTGAACCCGAGTCGACAGTCACGGACTCGGTGGGAGAGCCGACACGCAGAACCTTTTCCTTTCCAATCCACCGGAATCGAACTTAAGCGATCCCAAGTAAGCAAGCAAGCAAGCGACTGCGATTGAAATGCAAGATCCGCGCTGAATCAGGTTCTCCGAGAATGAAAGGTTCCGGATCCGTCCCAGCCAATGGAAAATGAAATGAAGAAAAGCCCCTAAAGTTGCAGATTGCAAAACATCGAATGGGATGGCGTCACCGAGATGCTGCTCGAAGCAAGCAGGAAACGACCGCAATGGTCATGTTCCAATTACTTTCGCACAGGCGAAATACCATGCGATACAACGATTCGTTTGGAAACGAACCGCGGCAAACGCAGCACGAGACTGCGCAACGTTTAACCTCAGCGTGGCTTTTTACGAACGCTTCACGTTCTCAATTTTTCCTGCGGCCGGAGACACTCGCGACAGTGTGGCTGCCGTGAAAATTCAAAACATATTTGGGGGGGGGGGGGGGGGGGAAAGAAAAAA
>JAOWBB010005404.1:0-31341 GCA_028565995.1 Ricinus marginatus | reverse complement strand
AAGCGGTAAAAAAAAAAAAAAAAAAAAAAAAAAAAACCAAACTTTTCCAAGTCCAGCGACACTGCAACGTCCCGGCTCATTTGCAAAATTTTGCACTGCAGAAAAACAGAGGCTAACATTATTTACTTTGCCCGATGCGAAGTGGAAAGCAATGAAAATAAAGAACGTGAATTTTCCCGTTCGCTAATTAAACGATGCATACGGATTTGCGCTATCGTCTCCATTGGTGAATTTTTTACGCCGTCTTTTCAGGCGACTATCTAATGACAACCCACCGTCAGGATCCAACAGATGCAAATTCCGCAGCTTATTTTCAATTTTAATTCCAATTTTCTCTTTTTGCTTTCCAGCTGGGCACGACCACGAGCATCACCATCATTCGCACAGCTTAATCGAAGGCGAAACGCACCATTAATCGACAAAAAAAAGAGTAAACCCCGTTACGTTAATGAAAATCTTTTAATTTTATAAATATAAGAATTTGTTCTTTTATTAAAAAAACAAAATATATATATATATATATACATATTTATTAATTATTAGTTTCAAATTGTTCATATTTAACTTGACACTTAATACTATTACCTATTTTGTATCTTGATGAATTTATTACTTTTGTATATTAAATTCTTAAAATGATGAATGTGTTTATTATAATTTGGTGAAAATAAAGTAAGTACTACACATGTATTTCTGTGGTATATGATTTTTTTATTAACCTGACTTTGCGTTCAGATTGTGAAAAATTAAATAAGTGATTTGCAAATTTTATATTTACACTGTGACTGTGGAATGAATAACGTACGTACCTGTGTTGTATGGGGGGAAAAAACCTCAAATGAAATGCAAAAAGAATTCTTTACACTTCTCATGCTTGATTTGCATGAATCCATTCCGATATCTTGGACGAGAAAAACGAATGATTAAGCTTCTTCCTTTTCATTTGGCCAAATGGACTCGAAAAATTAATAAACACTGATAAATCTTACGATGCCGGTCTGAAAAACAAGATTTTTTTACTCTTGTCATTCGGAAGTCTGAATTGTCTGCTCGGAAGTCATTTTAGGAAACCCAAAAAGAGATCGTTTCCTTCTTGAATATGATTTATGCACAATGTCATACTTCTATCAGTACAATTTACATAATCACACACACACAGAAAACCAAATCAGTCAAGTTTAAGTCGTGTTTATTAATGCTTCCATATGTTCAATTACTACAGTTTTGTTTCTATATGTAACAAAATTTATCTCATCATCTCATGTGCATCACGGCGTTAAAACGAGGGCACTCCTCTTCGCCAGCTTCATGTTCGTGATGTCGATTTTCTCTCTGGAATGAAAATGTATGCAAAATTTTAATCTGACGGTTCCGCTGTCGGGCAGAGGGAAACTCCCGGAACTGAACCAACCCTTTCTTGTAACCGGAATGGGAATCTGTTGTGTACACCGTGAGCTGCTTCTTGCCCAGAAGAAACTCGGCGTCGAGATTGATGCCAGACTCTTCGCTTTGCGAGAAGTTTATCAGAACGATGACGAACGCTTCCGAACCGAGGCTCCTGCAATAACAGCGAAGATTTCATCGTCTAATGCACGTGTCCAGCGGCAAAATTGCAAGTGTTAGATCGTACCTGACAAAACCCAGGGTGCCCTCTCCGACAACCTGCAGCGAGAGGTCCCCGTTTCGAACGGCGCTCTCGTTCCTGGCTTTCATGAGGTCCGTGAAAATTGTATAATGGCTGTCGGGTTTGCCCTTCTGAATTTCGAGATTGAGTTCCTTGTAGTTTTTATTGACGGGCAGCCAAGGTTTGGCTCCCGCGTTGAATCCTGAAACACGTTAGAATAATTTGCTAACATTCTGCCTTTCAACCTGAAATTCTTGAGGCAAGACCCTTTTTACAAACTCATTTCGATAAAGAGATTATCCAAAACTTTAAATTTTTTTTTTCTCCAGCCGTATCAAAATTTCAATTTGCTTCTGATTTATACGCAATTAATTTATAATTCCATGCATCAAATACTAATTTCATTTATGTAAATTTAATACGTAGAACTACATGATGCATTTATCCATAAATTACATTTAAAAAAGATATGAGAACGCTGACGGAAACAGAATTAGCCGGAAAAATAAATATATTTTTGTATATTTTAATAGATTTCGTTTCGCTTTAAAATCTAATACTTTACAGTTCTCTGTCCAGTTTTCATTCCAGATCTGTCCATGTGAAAATTCAGGCTTTGAATTGTGGCTATTTATCCCTCCATAATATCATTTTTAATGCAATCAACCGATTGCTTCAATTAATAACGAGATAGAAAGGTGAAGGTTTTAATTCGAAAATAAAGTTATTTTAATACCGGCATTTGCGGTTCCATCCCATTGAAATGGAGTCCTTTCGAGATCCCTACTCCTGTTCTTAAATTCTTTCTCGGGGTAATTGCAACCCTGAGGATCGACCCCTTCTTTGTACGTGATGTCTTCATTGTTTAACATTCCAATTTCTTCGCCACTGTATGTGATACTCGTGCCGGGAAGCAACAAAACAAGCATGTTCATGCCATCGATCAGATCCTCTCCCACTTTCGAGCCGATCCTATGCTGGTCGTGGTTACCAATCTGAAATCGTGCATAGACTCGTAAATATCTTCGTTCCCATTTACCGACGACAATGAAAATCATCTTTGTGAATTTTTCGCCGAACTTACCACCCAGTTAGAGTGACCGTACTCTGGCAGGTTATCAATCCACTTGTCTATGTTTCTTTTGATGTCCGAAGCTGTCGACTCACTGTTCGTATCCATTAGGAAAAAGTTAAATGGGAAATGTCCGCCCGGGCGTTCCTTAGTTCCAAAATACTTCATGGTGTCCTTCACTGAAGCGTAGGCTTCAATCATGAGACATCTTTAAATGCATAAATTATTTGTCGTGATTGAAATTAATTAAAAAGTACTTAGCAAAGTTAAAAAGTTTGATAACTTTAAAAGGAAAAATTTATTCCTTGCAATATTATTGGTGTCGTTTAAACTTAACGTGACGTTAAATAGCCAACAGTTCTCACTTTTAAGAGAGATTTATTAATACATTGATATTAAGAGGACAATTTGACGAAATTTAATTTCGCACTTGTTTTTTCTCTCATTTTATACCGAAAAGGATAAACATTGGAGTAACATTAAAAATGCAATTCATACTATAATATTGCGCGACAATTGCTAGATTGGAGGTCATCATTTACATCTGAAACGCATACCTGTCTTGCCCATCAACAGCGTTTTCTTTGTCGATTAGTTCCCTCCATTGCTGGACCATTTCATATGTTTCGGGCAAGTTTTGCGTGTAAATATGTTTCAAATAATCATGGCTGAGCGGATTTGTGCCCGAAGAAGAGGCAACCGGTTCGTCCCTAAAAGAAGGATCCTCGAAAAGGAACGGTACGGCATCGATTCTAAAGCCATCCACACCTTTTCGCAGCCAAAATAAAATTACATCCTTCATCTCCTGTACAACCTTCGGGTTTCTGTAATTGAGGTCCGGCTGGCCTGAAGCAAACTGATGAAGGTAAAACTGCTTCCTTCCTTCGTGGTACGTCCAAGCTGATCCGTAAAATACACTCACCTGCGAACATCAGATACCTGAAGTAAGTTCACTGTCGAAGTTACCGCGATTCGATGGTGGCAGCCCAACTTGAAAAAAGATTCGTAAAGTATACATTTTATAAAGGGTAAATCTCAAACCTACCCAGTTGTTCGGCGGAATCGGTTTCCCATTTTCATCGAATCCTTTCGGGTTTTTCCAAACGTAATAATCTTTGTACTCAGGCTCACCGCCGGAACTTTTTACGAACCAGTCATGCTTATCGCTGCTGTGGTTTGGCACGAAATCCATTATTAACTTCATATCTGAAAGGAAAAACGTCAGAGGGATCCTCTTCCGGCTCCGTAGCGGATCGAAAAGGAAGTGCTACCCACCGAAACTGTGCACGAGTTTCACCAGTTGGTCAAAATCATCCATGTTTCCGTACCATTCGTGAATATCCTTGTAATTTGATATGTCGTATCCGAAATCGACCATTGGAGATGTGTAAATGGGCGACAGCCACACCGCTTTGAACCCGGTTTCCTTCAGGTATGGAATCTTTTCGATTATACCTTAAATAAAATATCAGAATTTGCTTTCTGCACGCGTCCATCACCAAATAGAACTAATTCACAAATGCTCGAATGTATTACCCTGTAAATCTCCTTTTCCGTCATTGTTACTGTCTCTCAGTGACAAAGGATATATCTGGTAAATGGCCGCATTTCTCCACCACTCCTTCTTCTCCAGCTGGAAAACATGATTTTACATGAGTGAGCCATCCTTAACACAGGAGATACTATTTCGTGTTTGCTCGATTTCTTATGCCGCGAGTTTTTTACTTTTTTGGTAATAATTTATTTCTAAGTCACATTGCATTAGACATTTTTATAATAGTCCAGTGGTTTCCGCAACAACAACAACAACTTGTTTTGTGAATATCGCTGATTTGCAGCACGTATATGCATCAGTATTGCATAATAGCCATTTTCGAAGGAACCGGCTTGTAATTATATAACCGCGACTAATTATTATATCACATAGATGTACAATGTGAAACTTACTTTTCATATATACCGAAAAAATATTCATTTAAAAACCTTCTCACGAATAATTTTTCAGTTTTATTTATTTTCTGTTTGTATTAACACAATTCTACACCTTTTGATATTTGCCTCATAACCCTTGCTTTTTATATATTGCACTTATTTTATTTCGAGTAAATTAATTGGTATGTTATACTTTAAACAAATTGAAAAGAAATGAGTTAGTAAAAATCATATAAGGAAGAGAATTACGGACCACCTTAAAAGCACTTATGCAATACAACAAATTGGTAAAAAAAAAGCTTTGAAATACGTTAATATTTTTTATTGTAAAATTTTTATGATAATTACAAGTTAATATTTTACATTAAATTATGTTATTTCCACGCTAACCCATTTTAATTTAAGCTTATTTGTTTTTTCTTCTCAAAGCGAGAGATTTGTTTATTTGATCATTTGAATACCATTATATAATCTAATATTGTTTATTTTTTTTTTAATATAGTTTTATTTTAGTATTACGTATTCGGCTGGGACATGATTTATCTATTGCTAAGAAAGATCGGCTTTAACTTTCAACATATGCTTTTTTTTTAAATGTGCCAAGATAGACAATCGGAAAGATATCTCGAAATTAAATGATTCTACCCATTTAAATGAAATAGTGAGTAATTAATTATACATAAATACGTGTAGATGAAATAAAAAAGGTTCCTACGCAAATTAAACGAAAGACATTGTATGAGGTGATCTCATGATTATCATGTAATTTCTTTTTTGACATGTTTTGACAAGTGTGCAAACAATAAAATGTAAGAAGCTGAAAATGTCTGACGATGGCACAATATAAAAAAATAAATTCAGGAGATATATTTATTAGAAAGGGTTTGAAAATTCCAGTCTAAAAATCATGCCGAGATCTCCGATGACTCGATCGATGTTGGCATCGTGATTGTCATTATATAATTGATGTAATTGGAATTGTAATATTCTGATTGATGATTATAAAATGATACAATCTTTGTCAAGAATCCGAACTGCTGCATAGTTCGGGGAAGGAAAAAAAATGGAGATTGGTTGATTGCGACGATTTTTGAATTGCAAATGCGAAAATCCGAATTCGAATTAAATGGGGAAAGCGACGGAATTTCAAATGGAAGAAGTTCCCCGAGACGGGCCCCTGTCCGGCACTTCAGGAAATCGCCGAAACCTTTAAAGTGTTGCCAACCTTCCGCATTCGATGCAGCTTGCCGCGATCACCTACCTCCCTGTCGGGAAATTCGCCCGACATGGAAATTGGCGATGCTCGCCAAACCGGAGGAAGGATGCAGCCGACGGAAACGCAGACGAAAGCGGTATAAATACTCACATTTAAAACAGCTGACTGAAAAAAGACGTTTGACGGAAAATGAATGAAAATGAAAAATACCTGAACGGCAGTGGCGCAAGCGGCGAGTATCCAGACGGCTGCGACCGGCCCAAACCTGCTCGATCCCATCCCGTTTCAGTTCGTTCTGAACAGCTTTCCGATGCAGTAGCTTATTAAATACTGCGCAACCGGAAATTTTTTTTTCTCCTTTTCTCGCCGAACCATTATTGTTAATTTTCCTCTTTTTTTTTTTTCGTTTTGTTTAAGGTTTAAAAGTGACAAGGTAATTTTCCACGCTCGTTAGTCGGAATAATTTGAAACTGGGACGTTTCGAATGGCAAAAGGCGTCGAGGAAGGCGGTGAGCAGAAGATTCACGTTCCCTGTGGCGAGGGAACTCTTTTCGGAGCGGCGGTGCAAGAAGCGAAAGCGTTCGGGATGCTGTGGAAAGTGCGCAAACAACAACGACAAATTAACGATCAACTGGGCAAAACACATCGAACGGCAGCGCGTTCTCCACTCGACTGGCGAATTTTCAAAATGGAGAGGAAAAAGTCATTGTATAATGGTGTAAATAATGCAATACTATTTTACGACCCATTAATCTGGAGTATTTGATATTAATATGATGTATTTAATTCGTGACCGACAATGCTTATTTGGGCACCGGGTAGTCAGACGAAATACGACGTGGCTTATGGCTTTCGTGCATTGTGATTCACATCGCGTGCAAGTTGTCGTTCCCGTCCAGGTACCGTCCTTGCCAGTGCCACTTTTTTGATGGGTCACTCGCTCCGTCGGACAGTGCGAGACTCAGCATGCCGTCGCTGAATAAATCAAGGGCCGTCTTTTGCCCTTCCTCCCGCATGAGGAGGAAACGAATTCTGATTCGAAATGTATTTTTGGAACATTTCGAAAACATACGTCAAATGAGTTCGAGTGAGGGCGCTTCCCCGAGCTCACCCTGTGCAAAGGCTTTCACTGCCTCTCTTTTCCTGCTGCGAAAAAGGCAGGTTCTGCCGCCGGAGCCTAAAATGCAGATTTTGAATCCGATATTAGAGATTCAATTGACTCCCGATCGTGGATGTTTCATGACAATATATATATCATGCATTATTCGCCTAGCGATATTGTTGTAATATCGTATAATATATCAGTGCAGTAGGTGTATTCGTATGACATGCATGTTTCATTTTCGAATACATATCAAACTCTGTCGATACATATGCATGATGGGCCAATCGTGTATAGCTTCTTAAATTCAGTATCGATCCTGGATAATTTCCCCTTTTTATTGTTTCAACAATGGGGGAAACTTTTCAAAAATATATATTAAGAGAAATTGTACGCATAATACGCATCCTTATGATAAATGAAATTTGGAAATAAAATTTCCGTCAAATAAGACGATGCTGGATAATTTTACAACACTATATTTGATTTTTTTCCTAACATTTATGCACTTTCTCGATGGTCAGCAGTCGCCGCATTTTTCTTCTATCTTATGAGCTATTGCTGCCAACAGTGCCGCCCCTTTTCCGCTTCCGTCGACCACTTCCATCACTTTGAACTGGAAATCGAAACGGGGATTTTCAAGTCATTGTATTTTGAGTTGTAAAACAATTTTTTTTTTTTTTTTTAGTACCTTCTTCGTTGTGAAGCACTCGATGTATTTCTGCATTATCTGCTGATACCGGGGGTGCTTCTGGTAGAGTGAACCGTCTACGGCGATCGTAATTTCCGATTTGTCTATCCAGTCGAGGAGTTCGGACAAACAGATCGAAACCAACAGAGCGGATCGATCGGACACCATCCTGCACACGTGCTGGACAACGATCAAATCGTCGAGCGTGCATTCGGTTATGCCGAATGTTCCCATGATTTCCAGGATATCCTCTCGCGTGTTGTCGATTGTGCATCTGCAACAATCGGAGTCACGTTAAAACGCCTGCCCCGCCGTCTTTGCCGCAAAATGCATCGGCGACGCTTACTGCTCTATCGCGGACACCATGACTGTGGAGAAGGTGTTGCTCCGGTTAATCTTGTGCGTTAGGAAGCCGTTGAAGAGCAAACCCTTCTTTATGAGATTGACCAGAATAACTCTCACGATTTCTCCCAGATAATTGCCGCTGATGTATTTCTCGAATGTGAAGGAGTTGGCCAAAAGCGAATTATTGTCTACTTCCATGTCGTATGGCGTCTGAATAAAATCCAGAACACCGTTGTCACCGAAGGCTCCCCACTCGACGTCGATCACCACCTAAAATGGGTTAACGTCATGCAAATGCTTTCGACCCCCTTACCGCAACCACGCACACGGGGAGAATCTTTCGTGCAGTTCCATACTTCGTCTCCCTGGTTTTCAGTTTCCCAACTTTTTACGTTTTCTTGCTTCTCCAAATAGCTGACATTAGAGCCCGTGCCCAGTATCAATCCGATGCATGTGCTGCTGTCCAAGTAAGAACCCATCATTAAAGTACCTATTCAATAATTGGCGGCAGTTACAAAAAAAAAAAAATCATTTCAGCGATGCCAACTTCTTTTCACCCTAACGAAATCGGTTTACCCGTGGTGTCGTTGAGCACGGCACGAACGGACACCTCGCTACAACCCTTTCTGCACAGAGCTTCGCTAAGGAGTTTGACGACGTCCTTTCCCTCGACGCCGGAGCAATTGAAGTTCTTCGTCCACTTCACCAGAATCCCGGATTTCAGGCTGCGATGCACCAAGGGAAACGAGAAGGTGAATCCTGTGGAAAAATTCTTGAAATGAAGGAGGGAAGAGAAAAGCGCGGGAAATGGCACGAATGCAACGATCCTTCACCCAGTGAGATGGACTGTCCTTTGAGTTGCTTCTTCGCCAGAAAATCGGAAATGCAATCCGCCAGATAGTCGAACAAGTCCCTTCCGGTTCCGAGCTTGAGCCGTTCGCTTATGTGGTAGTGCTTTTCCTGGACGTCCACCATCCGACCGGATTTGAACTCGACAAGAAAGATTCGGAAATTGGTGCCTCCAAGGTCCAAGGCGAGGAACTTGCCCTCTTCTGCGGGTAAATTTTGACTTTTTCCTTTTCTGCTTCCTTTGACAAAGCAAAATAATTCAACTAAAGCAAACTGGAGGGCTTCCCGTTACCTTTCCCGTCCGGCAGTTGCGACACGTAAGTGTTCACCATTTGCAGAGACGAGGGCTTCGACCGCATTCCCTCAATCATCTCGTCTCTGAAAGCATTCCTGATCCTTTTGCAGGTTCTTTCGTCATAAACGAGGCAAGACAACTCCTCCTCTATCTGAAATGTATCAACAGCGTATTATTTCGTGCATCGATCTTTAAAATCTAATTAAAAAATGCCGAAGGAATGATTTTTAATCCGAAGAACCATTATACAATTGTATAAAAATCAAACCAATCGTAAATTAACATATTAATTATATTCATTATGTTACGATGTTTTTTCGAACTTCTTCCGCGGATTTAACATGTGCAGCGAATGAAGATTTTTCATTTTCCCCTTCCCGAATCGCAATTTCACATTTGGATATTTTTCTTTAATTCCGGCGCAAGGTTTGCAACCTCTACTTTAGTGAGCTGCCAGTTAACTCGACAGGCACTGCAGAACGTTCTGCAGACAATATTTACCCGTCGGAGCTTGTCCCCGTCTTCTACCATCAGTTTCGGGGGCTTCAGCAGATCGCTCAGCGAGGAATTTCCTTCGTCGGACATGTCAATTAATGGTGCAGCGCACCTGAAAAAAAAAAAGAAAAGAAAAGGATGTTTCCTACTAGAACGGGTCATTAGACTGCAATTTGCCACCTTGACACCCCCGGAGCGACCACTTCCGGATTCTTTGTCCGACGCACGATAATCGACGCCTTCCGGAAATGTTCGCATTAAGTCACTGCCCCCCCGTCACGGAAACGGCTTTTCAGACTTTCGGCATCGACCACCGCCTCCACCGAAGTTTTCGTCGTCGAGAGACCCGCTCGCTTCGTTCCCGATGATCGAATCCGCGATGATGCCTTCGAGTCACGGCCCTTTGCCCGAAGCCGGCGCTCGGCGGGTGAACATATCGCGCTCCTGCGTTCTGCAAATGCGAGTTTCATCCTGCCGCGACAACCTGAAATCTCGGCGACGTTACGAGCTCTTGCGTCGGCGTTTCACTCACCCGCAGCGTCGAAACCGATGTGAGGAACACCCTTAGAGAAAAAAATTACTTTTCGATTCGAGCAGCGCACAAGACGAACTGAAAATGAGCGAGGCTTGAGCTCCTCGTCCTTGTAAACTTGTCTTCTTTGTCCTCGCCTCGGTCGAGATAGGAGTGTCGTGCATCTTATAAAAAAATTTGACAATTTTTTACCCCGTTTCAACCCCCGACGCGAACACGTGCGGCAGTGTAACGGGAATCGAAGGGCGGTGCATCCGCCCGATTGCTGATCCTCAGAACCACTGCGCTTATACATTTCGATCAACTTAAACGTTAAGTCTCATCCATCGGAGAACAAATCCATATTCCTTATTTCTCCCAAGTATTCAACCCTTTTGGAATCTCGAAACTCGTTACATGCGTATCTGATACGGGTTTACATGCCCGTGCTATTCATACCGTAAGAAGGATTGTGTTTTTTCTGTCAAATAACCAGATCCATTGCCGTTTTTCATAAAATTCGATTATTAAAAATATACGTGCGTGTGTGTGCGTGTGTGTGTGTGTGTGTGTGTGTATATATATATATATAAATCAAACATGGCCAGTAAGATATTTATTCTCGACTGCAAATGTATTCAAAATCAGTAAAAATAAAAGGCACAAAACTGTCTCTCATCGACCGTTTCTATTCGGGAAGCAGGTCATCCAGTTCTTCGTCCCCGAAGTCTTCATCGCTGGTTTTCCTTCCGACGGAGGTTCTTGGTCTGTCAATTGGTGGTCCCAACGGATCCTCGTATTGTAAATCTTGATTTTGAAAAGAAAGGAAAAAAACTTGGTTTTCATACCGCAAGAATGGTAAAGTTTCTTCTGTGACCGCCTCGGCGGTTTCTCTCACCCACCCAGTTCCCTGATTTGCTGGTCCGAAGCGTATATTTCGTCCGATTCCAGTAGGGTGCCATTCACGGACTGATTGTATTTGGCGAAAACCGATGCGGCACTGAAGTTCCTGCTGTGGATGGGTGACGTCTTCGTCGGCGTTGGACTGTTGCTCATCCCGGAAGACCTGCTGATGGAGGAAGCATAGAAAGTTAAGAGATGCAAATTCAAATCCGCCTTAAACGAAGAATCCGAACGCGTTCTCTCGGATACGAAGACTCTGCTGTGACCTACCTTCCGCTTCCGCTGGATCTCCTGGAGCCGGATCTGCTGCTTCCGATTCGATCCCTAACTTCCTTTGCCTTCTCTGCTCTTTTCAGTTCCACGACGTACTCTCCCGCTTCTTTCAAACCTAATTCGCTGGTCAGTCGAACCAGAAGTTGGAGACCTGAAATGACGGTGAAAATTGTTTACACACGGCGGATATATCCGATGTCCGATGCATTAAAAATATGAAACGGTTCCGCTGATCGTGCAGCATGCTCACACTCGACGTTATCCGGATTTTCTCTGTTCAGTTTTTTATAAACTTCCACGGCCTTATGGTGATTTCCGGTTTTCTTGTAGCAGGAAGCCACCAATAACTGCCATTTAGGTTCGTTCGGAGCCACGATGGCGGCCCGTTTGAGGAACTTGAGCGCCTTTTCCGGCACGCCGAGAGTCATGTAGTGCGAACCAAGCCAATCCAAAACCTCGAAATTTGACGGAAAGTACCTGTACGACTGGCAAGTGTTCAATCGTCAGTATCAGCTATTTCATAGATACGAGGAAACTGCTTTCTTCTGCTTACGTCGTAATGATACTGAAAAGCTTGCTGCTTGTCCCCTTCCTTCTCACACAGCTGACCCAGCTCCTGCAGCACGCCCGGATCGGAAGGCACGATGCCGAGCAGTTGCAGGTACCACTCCGTTGCCTGGTCGACGTCGCCGATAACCTGGTTCAGATGAGCCAGCTGGTATAAAACCGGAGGATCGTGTCGAAGAATGGTTTCCAGTTTAAGGAAGTAACTCAGGCTTTCTTCGTAGTTCTGAAGTTGCTTGCTCACCAAACCTGGATTCAGACGACGGAACCGTTCGGTTGGGGCAAATCTTTTTACGCATTAACCAAAAATCGGCACATAATCCATACCCAGGTTATATAAAGCTTCGACGCATGTCGAATCGTTCTCGTAGGCCACCTCGTAAAATTCCTTCGCCTGATCCAGGTTTCTTCTGGCGAAACAAATGTTTCCTAGATTGACGTATGAGGATGCGTTGTAAGAATCTAGTTCCTTGGCGTTTTCGCCGTATTTTTCCGCCTGTTCCAAATCACCTTGCTGTGAAACAGTTAAATAAAATGGTTCGTTAACGCATGACTCACTGAAGTTATCGGTGTCTGAGTCTTCAAGAAAACTTGTTAAATCGGTCCTTACCAAATAAGTTAGAAAGGACAAGTTATTGGCAGCTATACTGGCAATATGAGGTTCCTTGTCCTGAAAGGTATTGAGGATTTCCACTGCACTGCTGACGTCCCTCTGCTTGAGCAACATGATGACTTTATCCAGGTCCAGATCCCCTGCCAGAGAAGCGTGTTTAGATGACTTGACCGCCTCCAAACACCAATCGTAACCTGCACCGACGTGTTAAAGTGTAATTTTTATTAATTGTGGCCGCCAGTACTTCCGTTCGTTTATATCCATACCCAAAGCGTAGGTGTCCTCAATGCCGGGAGATATTAGTTTGGCTGCTATCAGTATGCTCTTCTCGGCTTCCTCCTGTTGTTCCTTCTCCCAGCGTCTCAAGTCATCGTTTTTGATCGCTTCCAGCAAAATGTGAGACTGCGGATCTTCCTGTAAATTTGAACGCAGCTTTCGAAAAAGTGCGGCCAGGGCTTTAAGTTGGAAAATTTGAAGATCACCAATGACACTCACGCCGACGGATTGACTGTATTTATCGTTGTCCACGTTCAGGGGTATGCTGAGCAGCAAGTGAAAGGCTTTTTTCATATTCTCGGCATCATTCAGTATATGGTAGCACTGTATCAACTGCAGACCGGCCCGAAAATCCGCTTTTTCCTGCATTATCAATTCAAAGCTGTTGCACGCTTCGGATAATTCGCCCGTTTTTATGAATAAACTCCCGATGTTGTGCATTATTTTAATCCTGCAACACATATAATTCGAGTTCGGTCACCACGTACGATAGCATATTAGTCCACTAATTTTCACCAACCTGAGATCCTTATGTGTGTTAGGAACCTGATCTATTGCCATTCGATACATTTTTATAGCTTTGTTATAGTCGCCTAGTTTGAAGTAAATGTTCCCCATGTTAACTTTCAGTCTGCTCGCATTGCTGAACATTTTATTTTTGGTTATTACCTGATATGTGTTTAAGGCTTCGTTATACATTTTATTATGGTCGTACTGAAGTGCCAGATTGAACAGTACCTGCGAGTATGGATGTGTTGGGATGGGAGTTTACTTGTTAATTGTTTGGTTGTAAATCGGCGATGGATTTTATTATTTTCATACCAAAAAAGTTAAATCCAAATTGTGAGTTTCACTTAGTCCCGAATTTTCCTGAAGTCTGATTAAATGTCTTTCCTTACTGGACGCTTCCTTTGCTTTGTCCAACGCCTGTTTAACCTCGTTTTTGTAGTAATGCATGCACGACAGCTCTATCAGCTCCATAATTTGCCTTTCCATTTTCTTTATCATCTCCTCCGGTCTGGAAAACGCGATTTTGATTCAGTACCGGGTGTTTTTTTCCTTTCATTGTGTCGAAATTCGATCGGATGGTCCTATCCAAAGAAAATTTAAACTCGAAGAGTAGGGGATATACTTTACTCATGCTTTTATTATCCATTCAAACATACGTCTCCTCTCGCTTGTCGAACCCAGGCGTCATTCTCTGTCTGACTTGGTCGAATGCCGATGTCCCCGGTCTGCCGTGGCTGGTGTAGCCGGCACCTCTCACTGCGGTCATGGGTCTCGCATCCAATTCCATCATCCCGTTTTGCATATGACTTCCCGTCATCTGACCCGTGTGCAGAAACGTCTGCAACGACGATCCGGTGCCCATTCGACTCGATCCCGTTTGTAAACTGTTCCTGGATACCCGACGATAACCGAGGCCTCCGGATATGCCGCTATACTGAAAACGGAAGCGTTACCCAAAGCTCTTTCGGTCGGTTCAAAACTGAAACCTGCACCTGACTTACCCCACTTTTCAATCCGGTTCGATAGCCAGTACCCGGCTTGAACTGCAGAAAAAGAAAGCACACCACATATATACATATTACAAAACGATTTACATCATTAACATGATATGAACGTCGCATACCAAATTCTTCCTCCCATGACTAGACTTAAGCAAAGCCGCCTGAAATATCTCGTCGTTTTCCAAATTCTTAATATCGAACGTGGACGGATAGTCATTGTATCCTGAGTATAAGTCATCTTCCACGGATTTTAACTGTTCCACGCGATTCATGTTAATATGAAAAATAATATAGAATCTAGAGGAATAACAATTGTTTGTTGTGAAAATAATGGCGCCATGACAACGTCCTCCGGAAAAGCGGTGAGAATCATAATTTATTTTGACGTTATCCACAATCGCCAGAGCGCCTGCTCGAAATTCCAGCCATTGAATGTTCGTAAGGTAGTTAGTCGTATGCACTAATTTATACAGTCATCCAAATACGTGGTTCTTGTATAAAATTCAAGTTTTACATTCATTAATTGGAATTAAAAAATTGTAAAAAAGTAAAACCAATAATGATAATGATAAATAATATCCGAAATTCTTTTTCCATTCCAATTCCCAGTTGATTCGTTACACGTGTAAAATAAAAGACTCTTATGAGTGTGTTTACCATCGTTTACAATGAAACAAGATATTTAAATTCACTATAATCCGTAAATATTTAATGATAAAGCTGGCGAATAAAGGATAATCCATATATTAAGAGATAAATTCATTCCGGAGACAACAGACAATGTATTTATACGAAGAAATTTTATGGAACAGAAAAATTATTTCATTCATGTCTCTTTGCAAAAAGGAAAAATTTAAAAAAAAAAAAAAAAAGATAAAGTCCCATATATTCGGATAATTTATTTCGTGTCATTTTTCCAATTTTCGTTCACAACACTCGTGTTAAGTTCATATATCTGAATGTAAGCTTCTGTGAGTGTAATCATTTGCGGAAGAATGTCGATCACATGGAGATCCTGCATTTCGTACCATTTCCCGTTTCCCTTGTGCAGAACATGAACGCGATACGTTCCTCTGTTCGGTACTCCATCGTGAACAATATTAGCCATCAGATCATAAGTTGTGTGCTTATGTTTTACTTTAACTTCCTCCGTCATTATGTCGGCGAAATCGACATTTTTAACTGGGAAATTAACGATTGTAGGATTTTTTTCGACGAAAAAGGTATTTTTTGTGAACCTTTTTATGTATAAAATTAAATATGGTGGCAACACTGTGATTTCAAACCTCTTCAAAAAATTATCTTTATAAGTTTTGTATTCCTTTTCTTGTATTCCATTGAACTTTGTCAATAAAGAGAATAGGTTTACCTTCAAAGAAAATTATTGTTATCAAAAATTAATATTACAAAAAACCTTTATGAAAGTTAATGCAGATAAAAATCTTATTACCTGAGGTATTATATTTTCCATAAATTCATCTTTAAATAAGGGAGGAGGAGGAAGGTCACATGTTAAATATAGAAAAGGACTCTCCGTAATCTTTTCTTGGTACTCGTCCGTAAGAAGAAGTGCAGCCTTCTGCCTGTCATCAAGTTCAGTTGGTGGTATTTTTCTGGTGTAAATTCTCATTGAACCCAAGAATGATTTATAAATTATTGACGAATCAGATCTTTTGGTGCCATTTAGAGCAATATGTAATGAGTTGAGGAACCATGAGAGGAAATCTATTGGGTCCCCTGAAATTATTCAAAATAACTTATTGTTGAAACTAATTTATTTTTTTTCCATCGAAGATGTTTCATTCTTTTGACTGCAGAGATTTAAAAATAAGAGAAAATATAAATCTCTACCTTGTTCTGTGAACTGAAATTTTTTTCTACTCCATAGGACAACTGCTTGAAGCATTTCATGTGGTGACACATGCGCTTTGAAATTTCTAGGATTCCATAATTTTCTCATTAACTCCCCAAATCTCTGTACCAACAAGAATAAAGAGTCTCCTGGGGGACGTTTTACCCTTGCATAGTTGATTTCCCGTAGAAAGAAATTTCTTAGAGGTGACACATGAGAGAGGGCCTAAAAAAGATTTAAATACTTCAATTACAAGGATAAAAAGCAAAAGAGACTTTTACAATGCAACTAAAAAATTTAGAAACTTTCATCATATTAATGTTTCATTATAAATTTTTAATCATTAGAATCATTACAATCTTCATTTTTTGACAAAAAGTTAACTGTTCCATTTTTAAAAATGGAATTATAAAAAATTATAATAGGCAAATAAAGTTAAAATACTGCTCAATTTAGTAGCATGATAAGGAAAAATTTAAAATTTGATCCAAAATACATTTATTTGTATTACCTAGATAGGAATAAAATATGAATTCATTCATCTTGAGATTATTTTCAATAATGCAGCAAAATTGTATGTAATAATACTATTCATTACTTTTACTGTAATATATTAAAATTTTACCTGAAGAACAACATTGCAATAATCATTGGCTTTTATGTTATTCAAGCCAACAATACCAGGAAGATATAAAGTTCCATCTATTGCTCTGGATAATTTATCACTTTTATCCAAATTATTTATGTGCTCTGTAGTAAAAGTTGGATTTAAAACATATTTGATATCATCCAAAGATGAATCTGAAATATTTAAAAAAATTTCAAAATTAATATCAATTCATCATAATAACAAATTAAATCCATAAATGAAAGAATACCTATAATTTCATAATTGTCAGGCAAGCAGTAAAACTTTAATGTATGCAGATTGAGGTATACATGATGACCATCACTAACTGAATGAGTGTAAGCATGTGTGTTTGTTCCTCTTCCTTGAAAGTATTTCCCACACACAAGACAAGCATAAACATTTATTCTTGATAATGATACTGAACATAATTTTTCAAAATCAAAATCTAAAACCTGTCTATTAATAGTGTCCAAATAAGGGCAGAGTCTATGATTTCTTTTTTGCTGTAATGCATCTGCAATAAGAAAAAAAAATGGTTTTGCAAATGTGAACTATAAACAAAATTTATTTTTGAAATTCCTTGCAAGAAGAGGAATAAGACAAGAATGAAAAGCATAAGAAATTTTACAATGCAAATAAAAACTTTAGAAACTTTCATCTTGTTAATATTTTGATTGTAACTTTATAATCGTTAGTATTGTCACAACCTTTCAATAATTTATATATTTAATGAAATAATCTTCACTGATTATATTAAAAAAGAATAGATATTTTTGCTTGGTGAAGATTTAATTTGTTTATCATGGAAATGAAAATGATTTAAATAATATTAAAATTTTTGAAATTGGTAAAATATTAAAAAAGAAGAAAATTTAAATGCATTTAATAGAAATCTAATCTTTTAGATGTAAAAATAATCATATGAATAATAATTCACTCATTTGATTGAGAATTTTTTTTTTAAAGACACAGTTAACAGAAATTTTTTTGTTGACTTAAATAAAAATAATTATATTACTGTGCTATCGAAACATTTCATATAGTTTATTCGCTTAATTTCGTATGATAAAAAGATTTTAAAATAATATATTAAAACGTAATAAAAGTATTTTATAGGAATGGAATTAACCTTATTTGGTTAAAAAGATTTCAAATTAGTTTCAAAACGAATGAAAATATTTACCGGCCTCCTCTTCGCTTTTCTTAGTGGAATTTACTTCTATTAATTTCCTCTTCAATGGATTCGCAGCACTCATTGTTTTTAAAAGGTAAAAACTACAAAAAGAAATTGTATATATACATTGACCTAATCATTATACTGTCAACAAAAAAGGTACGTTCAGAAATTGTTAACAGCGATCGTTAAAAATGCGAAACTTTTTACATCAAAGGAATGTTAATAAATTTAAAAACTGAATTAAATAATCTGAGTTATGCTTTAACTGATGTTCCCTAATTATAATTAGGAACAGAATTATTAATTCTGTTTAAATGGGCAAACATTTTTGGCTTTTACACCGCTGCTAATTTCGTTTAAAGTGCAACTGATTCTTTTACGGGTTTTTTTATGTTAAGTTCTGTAAGAATTTTTTTATCACAAAAATTATTTTCATCTTCGAATCTTTTTTCTCTTTTCTGCCTCAGGAGGAAGGACGCTTCTAAATCTCCTATCATTCGTGCTGGATTCGGATTTCCGAACGGCATCATTTTTAAACTGATGACACGATGATGTTATAATCATCACTAGCACTATGGTTGTAAAATAACATTTATGCATTGCTTTTGCCTTAATTACAGTACACTGGACTATGTAGTTCATTGTGATTTACTCATAGTTTTTTCTTCGCGAATTGTTCTCTTTCCTTTTGTCCTTCTTGCATCGTGTTCGACGATATGTTCGTAGCGGAAGTCAACTCTTGCAGCAAATGCTACATGGAGGAACGTTTATTGCCTTCTTCGTTCTTTGTGAACGAGCAGCATCCCAGGTCACTGCTTTCCTTTTGCATCTCATCGAGGACATTCCGGCAGCAAGCAATGGGCCGCATCTCATCAGCATCGCAAATTGAGTATTCTGGACCATCGCACTTTGCTGCAGCTACTTCTCCCTTGTCTCGAACGGTTTGCTTCCTTCCGGGTTTGCTGTCTTGGCACTTAATCGTGAGAAATGTATCTTAATCTTAAAACAATGGTGAAATATTTCTCACGATTACGGGATTAGGACAGGATCGCATGGACCAACTGATATCGTGAGGTATCCTTTTGTTCTGATCACTGAGCCAACAACGGCTTTTCCGCTGGGTTTGTCACTTTTTTCTATTTCGTTCATCCAGATCGGTTGCCATCAACCTTGTCATCCTCGCCCTGATTGTTGAGGTCCTACCGCGCACCGAATTACACCCTATTCGGTCGTTTTTTGAAGGTGACGCAGCCTTATTGCCGAAATTGTTGTCGGCAAACTATTCATTTGCATCCTCCCGGACCGAAGCCATGTACATTGATAAGTTCTGAGTCGTTGTGAAATATTTCTTCAGATCATGGAGCAGTTCGACTATTCGTAAGTCGAACAATATCATGCCGAATTTGACCTCATTCGCTCAGCTTTTGGCAGTATAATATCAAAGTGTTGTTGGAAAGTTCACTTTCCGTCGAAGTCCCAGACATTTTGTTGTAGTTCCACCGAGCTGATCTTCTGCCCAACCCGCGACAGTGCTCGGTTGTGGCGCATCAAGAAGATTGTGGGTAGTCCCCCAGTGATTCGGGGACTATTTACTGACTGTGATCATTTAACATGTCATCGGCATAACGAAAAAATCTTATCGTCAGTCTGATGTCGTATACAAGGTCCACAAATGCGGCCCCATCAACGATCTCTGTCGTACTCTCAGAGTACGTTAGGTTAGGTATTAGTACTCCCGAGTACAGAGTGACCCGGATCCTCATGATCAATTTTTTTTCATTCATAAAGCATAAGTTCCGAACACACAGGTACTCGCCAATAATCAGTATCGAAACTTAGATACTCGGTTAACCTGAAGTATACTAATCTTTGTCATGATCCTAAGGAGTAAAGTTGCGTGCTTTCTTAGCATCTTGCAAATACAGATTGGTCTCGAGATATTGTATTCCATATTGTGCACACCCCGGATTTCTAAGACCTGAAACCCCCGTTACTGATGGGATAGAGTCGTCATCTCTTCTTCCAAATATTGAATCATTCTTGCAGCGAGACCATCCTCTCGAACAACTTGCTTATGTTATTTATTCGAGCATAACAGACTGTATTCTGGTAAATATCCTAGTACCATTTTGGTCTTGATGTTGTCCAGTAGCACCTTTGCTAATGGACTTTTACTCATATTTATTCCATGATCAGCTGTCGTCTCATTTTCCATTTAAAAATATGTATCAGTCGCGCTTCATATTCCAGTTTCTCTAATGAACATTAATTTTTTGTTCTTCTTGCCCTCTCTTCTTTTCCTTTCTGGCCCATATCAATTGTGCTTTCTCCGATGCAGCCGGACTCGTCTGGGTCCAAGTGGAATTGGGAAGGGACTTTTCTCCCATCCAATTTTTCTTCAATCAATTTGTAGCAATTCCTGTTTGATCATTTTCTCTGTTCCATTTCTTGTACCAAGATTCCACCGCCCCGAGCACTCAGGTTCAAGGAGCACAAGCTTCTCGACTTCGGGTGCTCGCATCCTTTTTTTTTTTTCGACGGGAAACCTCCGGGCATCCATGCGGTGATTCGGGCCGCATGGGTAGTGTCGGAGACGAACCGACTAAACCCCCCCGGGTGGAACATTCTCGGGGCTTCTGCGAACTCCGGTCTGTGATCCCTTGCGGACTTCTATCCAGTCCGGAGCTCATGGCCCCCTCCCATGCTATCAGCCTCCACGTGGCTGCGTGGTGGCGTCGATGAGGACGCCAATGACTCTGGCTCGATTGTCCGTGCACGCAGGCCCTCACCCACGTGCACCGAGCCCGGACTCGCCACGCGGAATTATCCCTGGTGGGAACTAGTCCGCGTGCTCCCGGGGGCGCAACCAGATGCTCCACTCCGGGAGGAGGAGGCCCAGTTGTCCGACCCCCTCACCAGTCACAGGGTCATCCCGTGACCGGACTAGTCCGGAGGCACGAGCCTCCGCCGGGCGACCCTTGCCACCCGAACGGAAGGGGATGGTCTTCCCTCCGTCTCCCTGACCCTCTCCGCAGCCTCTTTGGTGCACATGACGCACTCGCAGAAGCGGCGAAAGAGACCCACGAGATCTTGCTCCGAAGAATGGCTCTCACCACGCTCCGGAGGTCGAGATCGTCACCGACGAACGCAGTCAGGGGCCGGCTTTGGTTCACTCAGGCTGGACAATCAGCAAGGGTGTGACGGGCCGAGTTCTCACGCTTCCCACAATGGTGACACCTGGCGGAGGGGCTCTCTCCGGATGCGATGCAGGTACGGCCCGAAGCAGCCATGCCCCGAGAGCACCTGCGACATCCGGTAGGTGAGCACACAGTGTCGACGCTCCACCCGGCTAGCGAGGACTGGGCGGATCGCCTCTACGGTCCACCGGTCGAATTCGGCATCTGACAGCCTTCGCTGCCAGACATTTACGGTGGACCGCAGAGTCTGGCGACTCACCGCCATACGGGACGGGGGGTCGGACCCGGCTTCGATCGCGCGCCTCCGCCAATAGATCCACTGGTGGGATCCCCGACAGGACCGCCGCCGCCACGCCCGAAATCGATCTGAACCCCCTTACGACACGCAAGCATACGCGCCTGTGCACGCTATCCACCAACCGCTTGGTGGAGCGCGACGCAGACGGGGCCGCATGCCACACGGGAACTCCGTACAGAAGCACGGAGAGGACCACCCAGGCGTAAAGGCGACGCACCCCGAGCCGAGACCCCCCGAGGTTCGGCAGCAGACGACTGAGACAGTCGGCAACCGCTTCCGCCCGGGGAATCATGAACTCGAAGTGCGCTTTGAAACGCCATCGGCTGTCGAGGATGAGACCGAGATCCTTCATCTCGTACCTCATCTCGACAGGCACGTCGTCAATGCGCAGTCGGCTTGGGGCGGCCTCCGTCTTGCCGAGGGACACCGACAGTCCGAGGCTGCGTATCCGTCCGATAACGAGCCTGGCCCCGGTCGCTGCCCGGCGGAGTGTTTCCTTGATGTCACCGCCCGACACGAACATCAACGTGTCATCCGCGAAACACGTGATGCCGATACTAGGCGGGAGAGGTGAGGATGGGACGACGTCGTATGCGACGCACAACAGGATCGGTCCGAGAACCACGCCACACCAGATCATCGTCCGCCTCACGGAACCGGTAGTGTCCGGATAGGAACTCATCGTCCGCGGGGGAGTCCGTGATCACAGCGCGGAAATACCCGGGAACACGATGGCGATCGAGCCCCTCGAGCACCGCACGCCGTGGCACGGAGTTAAACGCGTTCGCGATGTCGAAAGACACCGCCAACGCGTAACCCTCCTCAGAGACCGCCCGGCGAGAGAGCTCCCGAAGTCGAAGCAGAGCATCGATCGTAGAACGTCCCTCGCGTGGGTGCTCGCATCCTAACCTGACTCCGCCTCAGAATTAAAAGCATTCTTTTCAATTCGATTAATATATGAGCATTAAAAAATCAGGCGCAACTGCTGCTTTCAGATAGTAAAACAATAAGAAACGGTTTTTTTAGCCGCTAATAAAGTCCAGCTTAACTTGCTGAAGCAACCAGTTCACGAAATGCACCTATCAGAATTTATAAATAGTTAACTTACAACGTTTGATTTTTTTTCAGGCAAAATAACTTTAAATTTCATCGTGCTACATAAATAATTCGGTAATTTACAAAAACAAGCGTTAAACCCCGATTCATAACCTAAACTGACAGTTCCTTAAGAATGTTTCAGTTTTATTCGGACATCTCGAAATGTGCGTTCGAATAAAGCTGTTAAGCTTGTTTTAAAGGAAAAAAAAATCTAAATATTTAAAAAATTTTCTGTTATCAGGAGCATTTTTTCCTTAAGTTAACAAGGGCTAATTATGAAGCAATGTCGAAAATGATTCAGCAAATCCTGAACCAAGGCGGCAAACTTTCGCCCATCCTTCTGACAAGTAAAATATTTACGACAGATGACGAAGCTTAAAATTGTTTTATTTTAAAAAGACCGCGAGCGACTTAAAGATCGAAGTTGCTCACCCGGTTTTTTAGCGTAAATAAATCGCGATTGACAAAATAAGTTGGCGTCAGCGAAGGCTGGTTTTAAAACTGCTATTGAAATCTTTTTACAATTCCACTCTATTCATGTTACATGGCTTCCAAAAATTGATTTTCCGCTAAATTATTATTATTATTATTATTATTGTTATTATTATTATTATTATTATTGTTATTATTGTTATTATTACTATTACTATCATTATTATTATTATCATTATTATGTTTATTTCTTTTTCTTTTCTCGCGTTCGCCCATAATGGATCCCTTAGTAAGTAGATCGAAATGTATTTCTGCACATTCGAATGCAAGAACGAATGTTTGCAAGGATGATGCATGATTTTTCAGTATGTAAATCAATTTATAACAATCCCACAATCTGTCAAGTGTTCAATTTTGAAAATTAAACGAAAGAAACTGTTTTTCATTTTACGGTGGTAAATTTTTCAATTAGTGAAAGGCATAAACGCATTTGGAGAAATACTTTATTTTTTCAACGCTCTGTGACATGAAGGAATTTATTTCTGCAGGTAATGAATTGCTTAAAAAAACCAATCTAATCTTTTTTTTAGTTAGCATGCACTCTGAAGAAAAAAAAGATTCAGCGTCTTTGCAACCGATGAAAGCATTTTAAAGTTTAACTGTATGAAACTGAATAACATTGACGTTATAATTCCTTCTTAATTCCTGACGTTTTGATGAATATTGAAAATCAAATCTTGCAATTTTAGCTTTACTTATATAATTTCAGTGTAACAAAAAATATATTAGATGAAACTTGGGATGGAAGTTGAAGATGTTAATGTGATGCTTCCCCATAGTAACAGAAAGGAATCAGATAATAATTGCACTGCCATTGAAAATGAGGCAGGAGATATGACATTTTGCATATCAAGTTATGTAAAAGAAGCAATCAAGGTAAATGTAGTATGCAACAGTGCAGAATGTATGTTCAGCCAGTAAAAATATTTTCAAAACTCTAGATGATTAATAAATGTTAATATTCCAGATGATGTCTATGATGAGAAATCATCAAATGTTGACTGATGTTATATTAGAAGTTGGTGCTGAATTGTTTCATGCTCATAAAGTAGTGTTAGCTGCTTCTAGTCCTTATTTTAAAGCAATGTTTACTGGTGGATTAAAGGAATGTGAAATGAATAGAGTTAAATTGCAGGGTGTTTGTCAGACTGCCATGTCCAGACTATTGCATTTTATGTATACTGGTGAAGTTAGAGTAACAGAAGTGACAGTTTGTCAACTTTTAGCAGCTGCTACTATGTTCCAGGTTAGATTCACAAAAATAATTGCAAGAAAGAAATTTTATTGGGTATAAATATCATTTTTTTTATGATATAGGTGTGCCATGTTATAGATGCATGTTGTTCTTTCTTAGAAAAACAACTGGATCCATCAAATGCCATTGGTATTGCAAATTTTGCTGAACAGTATGGGTGCAAGGATTTATATCAGAAAGCCAATAGATTCATTGAAAGGCATTTTGTCCAGGTATTTTTAATTCTCTCAATTTGTTGCAAAAATGTGTTTCAGACTTATATATGTTCAAACCTTAATGTTTATCAATATAAAAAAATTCTCCTAAAAGTTTTTATTGGACATGCACATATATTCATATTATAGGCATTACAACTTATCACATTTACAGTCATGAAATAAAAAATTATTTTAATTTTGAAATATTTTTGCAGATTTATCAAGAAGATGAATTCCTACAACTTTCAGCATTTCAGTTAGTCAATTTAATTAGAAAAGATGAATTGAATGTCCAGCAAGAGAAAGATGTTTATAATGCTGTTTTAAAATGGGTTAGTATCACAATAGAAAAATAATATTCAATCACAGAATAGGATTCACAATCACAAGAATAATATCACAATAGAATAATTATATCTGATTAATCAGTTATCTTTAAATGTGATTGTTTTTTTATACCTATTACATGATCTGAACTTTTAATTGAATTTATAAGCAAAGATTTTGAACTAAATCTTTTAGCAATATATAATTTTTATCAAATGCTTTGAATATATTTTATTAATGTTCAATGAATATTTAAAAACTTGAAATAAATTTATAATTAACCAAAGGTTTTGTTATATGATTAATTTTTATGATAGATTTTTTACCTTTAATATGATTTAGTTTCATTTATGAAATTAGTATATTTGATGTTTGGAAACAATTTCCCCATCTGCATAATAGGTCCTTTACTAATTTGCTGTACATTATAATATATTCCTAATTAATTTCATCAGGAATCTATTAAGATCATAGTTTTATCTATATTTCAGGTGAAATATGATGAAGAAAATAGGAATCCAAAGATGCAACAAATTTTGTATGCAGTACGCTGCCAATATTTAACCCCAAATTTTCTTAGGGAACAAATGAAAAACTGTGATGTCCTGAAAAAGTTACCTGCTTGTAGAGAATATCTTGCTCGGATATTTAGGGTAATTCTATCTATGTATAAAAATGTTTAATTTATTTATAAATTTATATAATCATGTTAAAAATTTAGAAAAAAATTTATCTGTTTTTAATTTAATTTAAAAATTTATCTTTTAAAAGCAAATAATAAAAATCTAGTCTTTCTTTATGAAGAAAATAGTTGAATTTGATGGAAAAAATTATAAATATTTAAAATATAGTGTATGTTGGTATTGCTTATCATTTTAGGACTTAACATTACATAAAAAACCATGTGTAAAAGAAAGAACACCAAATACTCCCAAGGCAATATATATAGCTGGAGGGTACTTTAAACATTCTTTAGCCATTGTAGAGGCTTTCAATATCGAAGACAAATCATGGACTCAATTAGCGAAACTGAGAGAACCAAAATCCGGTCTTGGTGGTGCCTTTTTGAAGGTAATTAATTCAGATTTAAGTGATGTCAGTTTTTGTTTTTTTAATTTGGTGAAAATAATCAGAAAAAGACTTTTTTTTAGGGTATATTTTATGTTGTGGGCGGCAGAAACACATCTCCTACCAGCAGTTTTGATTCAGATTGGGTTGATCGATACAATCCCATGACCGATACCTGGCGATCTTGCGCACCAATGAGCGTTGCCCGAAATCGGGTCGGTGTTGCTGTTGTTGATGAATTCTTATATGCAGCAGGGGGTTCCGTCGGATCCGAATATCATAACAGTGTCGAAAGGTAACAATATCGAAAAAGGACACTTACATCGTCTATTTTTATTTCTTGAAGGTGATGGATGATAATTTTTTTTAAAGTTACGATCAGATATTCTTCATTATTAAGTGGATTTGTTAATATCATCAGAAAATGTGCCGCGCTGCACTTGAGAATAAGATTTTATTTTTACAACATAAAAAATATTTGTATTAATTAAAAGGTGTATTTAGACAAGCATTTGCTGAAAACCAGTTCAAAGCCATCTTATATTTTGCATGAATTTAGGATATAAACCTATGAAATGATTATTATTATTTAAGTCAATATTATACTTTGTATAAATGGTTTATAACTTAATAAGATTTATATTTACTAAGTTATGTGATCTAAATAACTGCTTTAAGGCAAGTTTTACCGAATATTTAATTTTATTTTTTCAATTTAATTGTGAAATAAAATATTTTAGATATGATCCTGAAGAAGATCGATGGACTATGGTCCAACCTATGAAAAATAAGCGACTGGGAGTTGGTCTGGTTGTAGTAAACCGATTATTGTATGCGATAGGAGGCTATGATGGGGAAAAAAGATTAAATTCCTGTGAATGTTATCATCCGGAAAACGATGAATGGACATACATAAAACCAATGAGCATTAGTAGGAGTGGTGCAGGTTGTTATTTTTTTTTTAATTTTTCTATTTTCTACTGCCAGTTTAGTTTGTTCCGGATATTATAGTCTTAAAGGATGTTTTATTTATTCAAATATTATATTATTTATATGTTTATATATGTATATATATACCCATAAGACAAATAAGAACATGGCAACCAATTAAGAATATGAATAATCGCTCAAAAATAAATGTTGAAAATTCAATTTTTTGATTGGAAAAAAAATTTATGAGTATAACAATAAATATTGAAATAATTATAATTTAATTTTTGTTTGTGCTTGAATTTTATTGTTTTTACTAACATCAAAAACTTAAATTTAGATCATGTTGTTGCGTTAAATTTGCTGTGCGAAACGAAAGAAAATATAAACTATATCTCATTTGTATATTGCTCTTATCTAAAAAAGTTTCATTTGTTGATTTATTCATATCCAAATTTTATATTTAATGGTACAATAATTATTTTGTTGAGATTCTTAATTTTTGAATATTTCTGTTTCACAGGCGTTGCAGCTCTTAATCAATATATTTATGTAGTAGGTGGCTATGATGGTCAGAATCAGTTGAGAACAGTAGAGAGATATGATACCGAAACAGATGAATGGGAATTCATGACACCTATCGATATAGCTAGAAGTGCTCTAAGCGTTAGCGTTCTCAATAATAAATTATATGCTATGGGTAAGTAAGATAAAATTATAAACGAAATCTTCGATTCGAATGCTAAATATTTTTTTAAAAATTATTTACATATATTTTACAAATCAAGGCTGCGATTAAATGGTTATACTAACATAAGCATTACGTTTTTTTGGGTCAGTATAAAATTTCATACTTATATCAGTAAATCAAAAGGAAAAGTGAGATGATTGTAATGTTTGAAGCTACTGTTTTCAATTAGGTGGGTATGATGGTCAGTCTTTCTTATCCGTTGTTGAAATTTACGACTCGAAAACCGACACATGGGAGGAATCGACTCCGTTAACTTCTGGACGATCCGGACATATTAGCGCAGTTTCATATCATCCTTATGCGAAACAGAATGTAGCAGATTTGCCCTCTTTGTCTTGTGATGGATTTTCCTGACACAAAACTTTAGACAATTATTTCTGATAATTGTGGCAGCTTTGGTTTGAACATTAATTAAATTCTATTTTTCAATAGAAAAAAAAAATTGTATTTTTTTGGATAAAATTAAATTATAAAAATTTACATTCTATTATTTACAATAAAAAATTAAATTCTATTAATTTATATTTCACATTGTTCAGAATAACTAATTTCTTATTAAATTATTTTATAATTAATTTCGAATTCTTTGAGTGTAATTCGAAAAAAACGAAGTCTTAAAAATTTTGTATTATAATTAATTTTATAATTAAAAATTTCCACAATAGAGAGACATTAAAAAATGATAACTGTAGAAAATTAAATGTGTAGATGCGTTTAATGTTTGAAATAAAATTAGATGTGAAAGTTTTATCGAGTAAAAATAAGACCATTTTTTAGAATCAACATTGACATTAACATTTAAAAACTACATTTTTATATTTTCCAGATTTATTATTTACAGTCCTTTTAAATTAATTGCTGTTTTTGTTTGATTTAAAAAATTTTGCAAAGATTGAAATTTTATACGTGAAATGTCAGACTTTAAAGATTCATAATATTGCCATGAAGGAAAATTTAATTTTTTTTAAATTTTATGATAGTACTTTGTAAATGATGTTTTTTTTAGTAATCATAGAAATTTTTTTAATGATTATTTATGTCAATCGCATTATTTTTGTAATAGTCATAAAAGATTCATTGGAAGATTGTTTATTGGTATTAATTATTTTTAATTTATAATTTAAAAGATTTAGGCAGTTATCTTCCAGATTTAAAATTATTTGTAATTATGATGTAAAAGATATATATGATGTGATATGATTATGACAAAAATGTTGAAATCTAGTTTTAAAAATTAAAATTTTTTTTAACTTTTAATGAATAAACTTCATCTATTTTATTACATTTTGCAGGGCATAAGAATTGATTATCTGAATTTCATTTCCAAATTAATGAATTTAATAATTTTAACATTTTATTTCAGTTTTAAATTCCAAATAATTCAAAACATACTGTTAATTCTGCTGAAAAACAGAAATTAATTGTCTCTAGGTTAGAGTAATTTTTTTAAACTTATTACACTAAGTGTATTTCATTAAGGAAGTCATTTGATTTTTTCTTAATAAGAATCTTGATTTTTTCTTAATAATATCTTGATTAAGATATTTCTTTGAAAGGAATTTCTTACCGATTTTTGTGCATAATAGTTCGTACGTTGATCGCTTTTTGTATAATTTTTGTGGTAATAAACAAAAAAATGACTAAGAGACTAACTTAAATCAGGAAAAAATGAGAGAATTTCCAATTATAATAATAGGTTTAGATTGAAAAATAGTAAACACTGAATTTCATTCCTTTAAATGATTTTAAGGTAAAAGTAAATTTTATTAAGTATCTTAAGTTAAATTTTATATTGTGCAACACTGAATTTTTATAACTTTTTAAGTTACATCACTGGAATCTAAATGAATTGCATTTATTCATTTACAGAGTTTTTATAAGAAATTAAGCATTTGAATAATATTTGCTATATTTTATTAATCCTAAATTGATTCTTTTGCGGGACGTAATTTTACCTTAAATTAATTGAAATTATTATTATCATGAATATCTATAACTTGATATCTTCCGGTCTGCAAGATAAAAAAGTTATTCTAATTTAGATAATTAAGAATTTTTGAACGGATATTATTATTTCAGTATATAGTCTTGGATTACATCTGGCCTGGGCTTATTTTAATTAATGAAAAAAAATAGTTATTTCTGCAAATAATATTTTTAGTAAATTAAATTAAAAAATTCTTATGTAAAGGTTAATTGTATTTTGCTTCGGGCTGAAAATATTCGTTCAGAAGTTATAAGAATTCACAATTTTTAACGTTTAAGTTATAAAGGATTCGTTTTAAGGTAATTTTCTTGTATTGAAAATCTTAAATGAGATGATAGCGGAGGCTCGGGATGAGGAGTAGGCTTCATTATTTAGCGAAATTTTATAATAGATGTCGACCACAAAATGTTCAGACTACCTTATCCAAGTGCTATGTGGAATAAGTTGCAGTAACTAAGTTTTATACGGTATAGTAATTTATTTGAATAAAAATATGATAATTTTCATGTAGATGAAAACAAAACTCCTTGTAACGGTTTTGAAGAGCGTTGAAGTAGTGGCAGCAAATTCTTCGGGGCCATAACAGACTTACGCATGCTCACCCCACCCTTTAGTAACTATGATCGGCCATTTTAGGTATTGTCGTGTTGTCGTTTTTCCGCGATTTGATATCTGAAATAAATTTTTCGAGAGTTCTTTATCAGATTACACTTCATGTGTTGAAATAGTTAATTAAGGATTAGCTCACTTTATTATCTGTAAGTATTAATATTCATAGTTAGTAGATTATGCGTTGTTTCGTTTGAAACGCGACTTTATGGACAGTGATTTCACAGTAAATATTAATGGTACGAACCGGTTTGTTTTGGCAATACTTTATTTTGTAAAAAATGTATGTAAATTTCGGTGACAAATTCGTCTTGTTGGTATTTTATTAAAAAATCTTGGTTTAGTTCTCAGTTTGAAATGTCATTTTTTGAATCGCGTGCTTGGACAGGATGAGTAACGTCAACTGTAATTTGTAATGGCGGTCGAAACCACCTGTTATAAAACAAAATGACCCGACTGCGATTTTAATCGTGGCGTCATTTTCACATAAACGCCAGTTATAAATATTAACTTGTTGACACATATTTATAAAATTATTCAGTTAATGATCTTGGATAATTCTTTGCACTTACTACTGATTATTTCAAGCAAAATTATTCAATTTATGTATTATTAATGCATTTAATCTTAAGCATATCACCCCAAAAATTTTGTCAGGCATTGTGATGTGAAAAGTGTAAAATTAAACACTTGAAAAAATTTTAGCATGTCTTATATTCTTTTTCATGAATATTGCCTTATAAATTTTTCATACATCTCGAATTTAAGACAAAAATTTTTTTTAACTTAATAATTACAAAATATCTTGTTTCAAATTCCTAAATCTTTTAACCTTATAGCTAGATTTAAGATTTTTTTCATAAATCTTTGGTGAGAAAGACTTAAGAAAATTATCAGGTTTTTCTTCTTATACATTCAAATTATTTGAATGTTACAATAAATTTTAACTGTAATATAGTCTCTTAAATATACGTTAGTCTTTAAATAAATTTCCATTTGTTGTGCTTCAGTGGCTTCACAGTTTGATAAATCATGCATAATATTCTGATCATTTGATAGTATATACTTTTATAATCAGATAAAAAGTGGTTTAAAATGTTGCATTATATTTTTTATTATTTTTTTTAAAGTTATTTTAAAATTTTAAATTTATTTTTATTAATCAAATTCCTTCCTATTCATTGTTTAATATGATACAAT